>PVJI01003264.1:0-127490 GCA_004026765.1 Micronycteris hirsuta
CCATCATCATGCACATCACCCACAGCTCTACTATGTGCCCTATATTTTCCAATAGCCTAACTGAAACAAAAAGAATTTATACCAATTTATAATAACAGCTTACACATACACACATGCACACTGTAATCCAATCCTCACAGCAACCCTGTGAAAGTAATGCAAGGGAGCCTGACTCCAGGAACTGTGCGCTTAACCACCCCACACACTGCTCCCCTGTCAACTCAAGAATGGAGGAATGCGAGTCGGCACCTACAACACGAAGTTGGCAACAAGACCAGGTCTCCATTGGCTCAATGAGGATAGGGCCTAGGGAGAGGCAAAGTCAACGGACCCGGTCCCCTTGATCAATTTCTTCGGCTCCACTGGCTACAACACTGGCTCCACTGGCCTTGGCTACTCGGGATGGCAACAGTTCAGCGCCCAGCACTGACTACGTAATTACTGAGCACACAGCCCTACACCAGGCCCTGGTAATTCAGTGCCAACAAGATACGCATAGTCCTCCTCCTCACGGAGCTTACAGCCTGAAGGATGAACAGATACTAAGCCAGTAACAATGAAAGCAATGAGGCAGCTAGCCTGTTCCACAGACTGCCTACTGGAAGAAATTGAAGAAGTCATGTTTTCTGGCCCACCCAATGCAGAAATCTCCTCTCCAATCTCTCCTGCAGATAGACATGCAGCCTCTGCTGGAATCCTCAAGTCCAGAAAGCTCCCTCTTCCAACAGCAGTGCATTCCAGTTTAATCATAAAGCCTTTCCACATATCGAACACACATCTTCTGCCCTTCCATATTGTTCCAAATACGTGCTCTGCAGCCCGCAGAACAGGATCTACCCCCTCTTCAACACAGCAGTTCTTCAACATGACTGCGGGCAGCTTCACATGACCCTCGAGTTTTCTCTTTTTGACACTAAAGTTCTCCTCTTCCCCTCAAACATTATTCTTAGGCCATGGCTCTCTAAATTCTTCCCCACTATACCTAGTAGGATGCTACTGAGTTTGCCAATGACTAATGTAAAAAACTTGAAAGAATTCTTTAAAGGTAGTCTGTCCAATAGGATAAAGTAGAACCATGATCTACCTTCAACAGGACCCTGTCCTCCTACTGGCTACTGCATTCACGATTTTATTGTTCATACCGATCATGGATAATTGGCTCATGTTGCACTCAGATATCTGCCCACATTTTCAAAGACAAAGTTATCAAAGTCAGTTCCTTCCCAAACCTCTGCTTGGGAAATAATTTTTTTTCACATTACATACAGAGATTTCCATTGGCTTCTGTTAAATTTAATCTTGGTGAAACTCAGATGACATCTTTGTACTTGTTGAATAAGCAACCCAGTTTCATAAAAAATGATTTTCATAAGAAATGTATTGAGACTAAGCACTTCATCAGTTGAGTAGTCTTGGCTGAAGATTCCAGAGTAACGAAGCAGGATCCCATAATGCAGTACTTCACATGAAAACCCTCTTCTCTGAAGCTCCTCCCTCCCCTCCTCACCAGCTCCGTGCCTGGCTTCCCTCTCCCAGGTCCCAGCCTTTGTAACTGCTGTCCACCTGCCCCTTCTCCCCCATCCCAACTCCAGCCAAACTCTCTCCTCTGTTGAGAAAGCAACCCGTTCACCCCTCGTTCCAACCAGCAAATTTGTTCTCTCAATACACACTCTTGGAAAATAAAATTAAATTTAAAATGTCCTTTTCTGTAACAGACCTGCACATCTCAGAAGTAAATGCATGTAGAGAGACAATAACCAGTACTCAGAAAACATTTATTAAGCACATACTATGGGCCAGGCACTGAGCTCCTAGAAGGACACAGTGATGTGCAACTTCAGACACAATCCCTGACTTCACGGCACCTACCACCTCAGAGAGACAGCCACCAACCAAGCGCACAATCAATGCGCGTGACAGGCAAAACAAGCGCCGTGAAGAAAGGCCTCCGCACGTAACAGAGGGTTTGGGGTGGTCAGTGGGTCAGGAAGGGGTTCTCTTAGGAAGTGGTAAATGAGTGAGAGGAAGGAAGGGGAAGGATTAACAAGAGCATTCACTGTATCTCTTTACTTACAATGCTGGAAAACTGGAAACAACATGCATGTCCATGCAAAAGAATCAGTTGTGGCATATCCACATGACAGACTATTAGCAATCCATTAAGAACTACATTTTTGATGCTAAAATATTACAGAGACTTAAAAATGTGCAAACCAACCTAACTTTAAAAATATCAATGTAAAAAACCCTAAATAAAATGTTAATGATGAGAATCCACAGTACATTATACAAATTGATTCATTCCAGGAATTCAAAACTATCTCAATCTTAAAAACCCATTAATAAAATTCATCATATAAATAGGTCAAAGGAGAAAAATAGGATTACCGAGAAAATTGTCAAAAGCATTTGATTAAAATTCAAATCCACTTCACACTTCAAAAAGAAAAGCCTTACTTTTTGAAAAAGGGCATACATATTCGCCAAAATTAAGAATCCTGCTAACTGGTGAAACACTAGAAGGATCCTAACTGAAATCACTGCTGCTTGACACCGTTCTCAAAGTGTCAGCCAGTGCATGTAAAATGAACAAAATGAGAGAGACAACTGTGGAAAGTGAGTGCACAATGATCATTATTTGCAATACGATGTGACTAAACTTAGAAAACACAAAAGAAAAACATAGAAAAGCCTAATAAAGTGGCCATTTATAAAAGAAACACACAAAAATCAAGACTATTCTTAAAAACTAACAATAATCACTTACAGAATATAGAAGAAAAAATCCCATCCACACAAGCAAAAAATAATAATTTTAAAGCTTTACTGAAACATGACATAAATACAACAAATTTAGTGTGACATATATGAAGAATCTAAAAATAAAATTACTGGGACATGTGAAAAATAAAAGAATAAAATTACTAAGAAGTACAAACAAACAATGAAGAGACATAACTTGTTCTTGGATTAGAAGATTCAATATTGTAAAAAGAGCCATTCTCCTCAAGAAACCTATAAAAATCAATGCAATCCCTGTAAAATTTGAAAAATTATTCCAAAAGTCACTTTTGAAGAAACTATTCACAAGCAAGTGAAAATAGCCCAGAAAATCTGCAAAAAAAATCGTAATGAGGAGTGTTTTATGTTATGTTTATATGTATCTCTCTCAAATGTGTTATAAAGCTGTAAATTAAAATTTTTGATCTTAAAAAATAGAACACAAGTAGACTCAGATATGCATGAAAATGTAATATGTTATAAAGAAAACACTAGAGGGATCATTATTAGAAACCCTATAGCAGAATCTAAAGTATACAACTAAAGCACAGATCAGTAGTAAAGACGAAAGAATGAAAACGGATTAAACAATGAAATCAAAAGTTTGAAAAAAATAAAGTAAAACAAAGCAGAAGAAGTAAATAGCAAAACCTAATGCTTTAGAAGGAAGAAAAAGGTAAACTAATAACTAAAAAGCTGGCTCTTTCCAGAAATCAACAAAATAGTCATACGATTAGCTCACTTAAGACAAAAACATGAGAGAAAGCACAAAAACACAAAATAAGAAATGGTAAAAGGTAAACAAAACTGAAAACGCCATTGGAAAATATTTTGTATAATTCCGTGCAAAAATTTGAAGACCTAAATTAGTGGATAATTTTAAGAAAGTACAACTCACCAAACTGATTCCAGTAGACAAAGTTGGAACAGACCAATTTCCTAGAAGAAAAAAAAAAAAAGAACATTATCAAAGGCCCGCCCGAAAACAAAGCGCAAACACAGTGGCAGGCCTCCGTGCTCTCACACAGAAACCGCACCTGCACAGAACACACAATCCCAAGGGCTTGACCTGCTCCAAAGGAAACAACAGAAAATGTCCCGCTCCCTTTCCGTAAGGCAAGTACAACGGTAACACCTAAGTCTGGTCAAGACTGCACCCCAAACCGCAGACCAATCTCACTTGCAAACATGAATGCAAAAATAAATAGGATTGTAGCACATACAACCAAACAGCCAGGTAAAATCATGGTCCAGCCCCGCAAGGAAAGTTCAGCATGAGAAGACTTATTAATATGATGCACCATGCTGATAACTCAAAAAGGAAAATCATATGAAGCATGTACAGCGAGAAGGCCCTTGACAAAATTCAAATTTCTGTAAAATTTGCAGGACTGTGAATTAAGAAAAAATACTTTCAAAATGCAGGAATCTATTAAAAAACAACTGGCATGCCTGGCCTGTTCCTCTGGAAGACGAAACATGAGCCCTCGGGCAAAGAGACAACAGTCGCTGTGGTAGGTGACCCCCAGGTGGGCGGAGGGGATCTGGGCAGGTAAGGGCAGGTGCTGTGCCAGGGAACAGACTATGGTAGCAAAGCACCGCCCCCTCGGACAACCTGCAAAATGTAAAGGAAAAGAAAAATTATACCTCTTCAATGGAGAAACATGGCGAGATATTTTTACATGCATCATCTCATTTAACCCTCCTCACCATCATCCAAAAAACAGATACAATCCTCTCTTTCACAGACAAAAATCTGAGGAACAGAGATGCTTAGTAGCTTATTTAGAAGGAAGAGGTTGGTTTGATATCCAAATTGTCTAGTCTACTCTCTTCCTCTAATTTCCTTATCAGGGATCTTCACTGGCCAAACCCAAAAGGAAGGCAGAGGGCAGGGGGCAGGGGAGTGCCAAAGTGGCTGGCGGAGCAGGGTGAGGACACATCTGGAGGCCCAGCCCCGGAGGACGGTCAAGGCTCGAACATGGTGCTGCAGGTAACGTCTCTGCCCCTTTGGGGCACTGCTCACACTCTCAACAAATACGAGCCACATCAAAGACTGCCATCAGCTTCCACTGGTGAAATGCCCTGAATCAGACGGACTTTATTTTTCAGTCTAAAGTTTGGCTTTTATACTTAAATTTTAAGAACAAAGAGCAGCAGAGAGATGACACAGCTGGCACCCTTTACCAATATCCCTGGAAACTGCTGAAATATTACACACAAACCAACATCTGGGCAGAGGAGGGGCTGGTGAAATAAGCAACACGGATTTCCCCTCAAAACATCACATTACAACCATTTTTAAAAGTAGTGCCTACAAGGAACATTTTTACTAAGGGAGTATCTTTTGGGGCTGTAGTCTTATTCTGAGGATACGCTCACTGCCTCATATTATAGATGGCAAAGTTCACACAATGATTTGGTTGCATCTGTGACCCTAGAGCTGAAAATATAGATGAATGTAATTAACCTACTTCCAAAATTAAAAAAAAAAAATCTACCCTACCCTCTCCTAACTTGGGAACATATGGTGTCGGATTACTAGGTTGGCACCTGGCTGACTGCTGGGTCCATGTGTCGCATTCTAGCACAAACAGGCGGAGGCGAAAAGCCTGCCCAGAGGAGTCGCCAGCCAAATCCAAAATGGGCAGCTCAAGTCACAGGCTCGGCCAGAAACTGCTATTAACATCCCGGCGGAGGAAACAGAGCTCCCAGCACGGCCCCTGGAGCCTGGTTTCCCCTCTGGCCCTAGAGCTCCTCCTTAAACGTGTGGAGAAGGACCCATGAGGTTGGTCTCTCACACAACGCACGTCATCACCGCTCCTGGCTGTCTTTATCACGGAGAAACCCAACTGGCCTCAACTCACCTTTGGGGCTGGTGCTCTTAAGCTCAGGCACTCTGAAGCAAGTAAATCCAACCAAATGGTTTCCATCCCAATTAAAGGGGTGCATGTCATTCTCCCCACCTAAGCTCCCAAATCCTGGCTTGTTTTACCGAGTGAAGAACATTCACCTCCAACTACTCTGAAGAAAGCAAGGGGAGCGTCAGCAGCCTCCTGGCCTCACTTCTCTGTTCTTCTCTCCTGCCTTATCATAGACCGCATCTCTATCTCTGTAAGTCAGCTCAAACTGCTGATGCACCAGGCTAGTGAATATGGTCCTTCACACCCGGTCCCCAAGCTGCCCATTGTAATAGTGTACGCCCCTGAACTAAATTATTTTAGTCCTCCTTTTTGCTTGCTTTTCTGAAGTATGCCCACTCATTTCAGGTTGAATTATGGATAAAGAGGGCTTGGCCCACATCTGGTGTGGGAATTAAGAACTGGACGGAGTTAGTACAGTCAGAAGAGGAGCAGCCTAGGGAAGGAGACCAGGGGTGGCAGAAGTGTGGCTGTTTTAGCTTCCCTGGGGCATCCTCTCACAAGCTGGACAGTAAAAGACATTAGTGATAACCACTAAAGGGGTTAAAAATGGGTCTTTTCAATGAGCTAAAAGGATCCCTAAGACCAAAAAAGAAAAGACCCCTTGCAAGAAATGTACCCCTCCTACCCCTTACCTGTATGCTCTATCTGGCCAGAACAAGACGTGATATAGAAAACCATTTTCTTTTTCTGCCCCTGACTAGGTGGTCATGGGAGACATCTGCCGTATCTGTCTGCCTAGAGTCTGTTTTCTGTCTCTTCTGTTAATAACATTCCCGCTTCCTTAATGGAAGGCTTCTTTCCAACTCTTAAATGATTGTGATGGAGCTGCCAATCCTAATACCTTCCTCCCATCCCCATCACCACTGGCCATGGGGAGAGCCATCTGACCCAAGTAGTAGAGACAGTTCCTCATTTTGCTGGCATAAGTGAATTAATCCCAAGAAGCGGGCATATAACCCAAGGCAGGTCAATGAAAGCCTTCTCTGAGGTTTCTATAAAGCTGGAGTCCAGGGGAGAAAGCACTCTTCTCCCTCCAGAGTCACCAAGCTGGGACTCTGTGAGGATGGAGCGGCCAGTGCCACAGCCTCAGCTCTGAAGAGGGAACCACTGTGAAGCCTGTAAGAAGAGGTCGGAGATAGAAAGGTATGGGGGAGAGAAACAGAGATGGGGCGGGGGGAAATGAGTCTGCAGAGAGAAAGCGAGGAAAGACGGGAGAGAGGCTGGGGAGAAATATAAGGGGAGAGAGACTGAAGAACAGAGCGAGGTGGATGAGAGAGAGACAGGGGAAGGCAGAGGGTTGGAGACGGACAGAAAGGGAAGAAGTAGGTAGAGATGGGTGAGAAGAAGGCGAAGGAGAGGAAAGGAAGCGAGTGCAACAGGGGGAGAGAGAGAAATGGTGATGAGAGAGACTAAATATAGAGGGATGAGAGGGGGAGGAATAAAGATGGGGAGAGAGAGCTGAAGAGAGAGGGGAAGGAGAGACAGGAATGAGGGAGACAGGAAAGTAAAAATGGGGGTAAGAGACCTGGGGACAGACAGACGTGAAGAGAGAGGTGGGGAGGCGTGATGGGGGAATGAGAGACAAAGGGGAGAATGCAGAAACCTTTGAGTTTCCCCTTGAGGCCATGTGCATTCTTGTGTATTCTAGTTGATAACCAGGTTTCAGTTGGACCCTGTTGCTTGCAACCAGGAGTGATAACCACTCTAATGCCCTTAATCCAGTTCAATCCTACTGCAGACTTGGCTTTGTTACAGAGCCCGAAGATGAACCGGAGGTTTCGCTAACCACCTCAAGACATAATCATTCTTAGAGTCTACCTAGCCGGTTTCCATGTCTCCAACATGTGGAGAAAATATAAGTTCCTTTCCCCTGCCTGCAGAAAGCATATAAAGATCTTCATTTCTTCCTTCCTGCTCCCCAATCTGGATCTGGCTATTAGAAACCAATCATCCACCAGAAATACAAAAGAAACTACTTGGAGGTTAAAAGCGGCATTTAGGAGAAAATGATGTTGTACATCATACCAAAATTTAATATGGCCTTATGCAAAATAGTAATGTGTCTGGCAATGCAAAGATTCTTCTAAAGTAGGTTAATAACAATCCAATATTATTCTCCTTAAAAAAAATGAAAATGTATGTTAAAAAAAAAGCCTAAAGTAGTTGAATCTTGTACCCATTGATGGAGCTGATTTACATAGATAGCATTTAACATTCCATCATCATTATCCTATCAGTCTCCTGTCTGACGTGCAAGCCTAAAGACATTCAATGTGCTTAGAGGGGGAAAGAAAAAAATCCTATACCCACCAGCCAAAATGGTGGTGAATGACAAAATAAGAAAAAGGAAAAAAGAAGAATTTAGGCAGACAGATGAATATCAACTGGGATGACAAAAAGACTGTCTCCCCCCAACCCCTCTGCACCAACATAGTAACCTAAAAGACTGAATAAAGAAAGCGAAAAAGTTAAGAGTAAAATGTGGCTATCCAGTGGGGAGAAGGAAAAAGGAAAGAGGGAGCCTTATAGTAACAGGTGAGCCTGCCTCTGCTAGACTCAACCTGGGGTGTGCTGGCCTTGACTTAGATGGAAAGCAAATGTAAACGAAACACAGCTTGTCCTTTACGGTCAGCTGTATGAATATTTTTGGATATTTTTTCCTTTTAAAATGTTAAGTGAATTTAATTCTGATGAGGGGAACCAGAGAGAGGGCTCCAGGGAGACTCCCGTGTCTGTCTGTGCACAGTGTGGACACAAGCCAAGGCTCACAGGTATGTGCATCATCCTCCTGTCGAGGGCCCCTTCCTGACCACGTACTTGACTGTGTCCTTGCAAATCCCATGGCCTCCTGAGTGCCTCTGCCCACATATCACGAAGGCCAGAGGGGTCGGAGGCAAACGGAGCCTGGGGCCTATAAAACGGCTGACGCCCATCACCCGAACCACTAGGTAGGTCAGAACTGCATCTAGCACAGCTGAGAAGAGCCACGGTCTCTCAAGTGTGTGCAGCCAGGGTGGGTGTGGGGAAGGGCTTTTTAAATCGGCTGAAAGACAGGGACATGGAGGCAGAGGGAGAAGAAAAAGAGAGATAATGGAACATGAGAAGAAAGAGCAGGGAAGTAGGAAAAGAGAGGAAAGGAGGCAATGATGAGAGAGATAAAGAGGTGGTGAAAGGAAAATAAAAATTTTCTTAGTCTCTGTTCACCTGGCTCCTGACCCTGGACACTTAGGCTGAGACCCAGCCTCTCAAATCCGTGCTGCAAGTCTATGGGCAGCTGTCACACATGCTAACACTGCTAGTTCCTGCCATGCCCAAGGACACAGCAGAACCCTCTCTTACACAGCATTCCAGATAGTCACCGCTATTAAATACGACTGTGCCACTGATACGTAAGTGCCACTCCTGTACCTTTCACACAGCCCTAATGTGCCCCCAGCAGCTGTCCACCCAACAGCAGGCCTTGCTTGGGATTGCTCCTGATGCGGCTGAATTTTATTTACAAGAAAAAGGGACAGAAATCAATTAAATAGAATGTGATACCAAGAGAAATATGCCGAACCGCCCCCCACCCAAAATTGTTTTAAACTAACAACCTTGGGCCGTGTCTCTTTCTGTCCTACCCCATAGTGTGACAGGGCTAAACCAGACAACCCAGGTTCTCCCAGCCAGCAGTCTTGTCTACTAAAGAACAAAGATAAAGTAAAGTGACAGCTTTTGAATATTAATAGGGCATATCAGCAAGGGTGAGCAGCAAACAGTGGAAGTCATCCACAAGTTCTAAAAGCAGTTCCTAAAAGCCCGAATTCATCTCATCGTTCCCCACTTAAGAATTCCACTAAGAAAATGAACCTTTATTTCAAAAATAAACTTCTGAGATGATGAGAGATAAAAGCAGAGAAAGAAACACTGCCGCCCCACAGGGCCATCCTTCACTCATCTCCCCCCTCGGGGCCCATCGCGATGCCAAGCACACTGTAGATGCCCAATAAATGTTTGTGGCATGAGTGATGTGAAGAGAAAAGGAATGTTTTAAAATCAACTTCAGAACGGGAATGGGCTTTGAGAACAGGCCGGCCCCAATCAGGATCACAGAAGTGGGGGACCAAGTTTGAGGTCACCGCGCTCTGCTCCAGACGTGACCTACAGAATCTTTGGAGAGTTTTCTAAAAGAAAACAGCAAAAAAGTTCTCTAGGGCAGTGCATTTCTATCTGTTTTATACACTCACCCACCTAGTCACTTATTCCATCATTCATTAAATATTATTAAGTGCCAAGATGGATGGGGTGGGATCCCCTTAGACCTGCAGGTAGGGGAGGACAGGTGTGAGCCTTCAAGACAAGGGCCAATATTCTGCTACAACCACAGGTAAAGCAAACTTCAATATTAGGAGGCTGTTAATCTTTAGGAGCCTAATATTTCAAAATCATCACCAACAAATGCTCCTTCTCCATGCCTGACTCAAACACGATGGAATTTTAGGGCTCCCCACATAGAGTTTTTCTCTAACTGGTGGTATTTCCTCCCCAAGAGTTTACGGCTCCTAGTCAGATCCAAAACCTGTGCTGGGCCATTTTTCATACATAAACCTGCTGGTCCTCCCAGGTGGACATACGGGCAATGGCAATGAATGGCAATGAACAGGGAAGCTTTGCAGAAAATGTACCGCCCTCTCTCGTCCCAGATAGGCGTTTCCAGTGGATCTAATTTGGCCACTAAGAGACTATGTTCACTCATTAATAGAGTCATTCATTCATGTACTCATTCGAATCCTTTTTAAGCATTTACTAGGCACAGTAAAGATACGGAGAAGTAGAATACGAGTGGCCGGGCTTCAAGTGAGTTACCTGGAGGAAGCCGCCCTCTCTGGCGTCAATCTCCTTGTCTATAAAATGAGGAGGTTGGCCAAAGTCCCTAGGATTCTTTTCACTCTTAAAAAAAAATTGCTATTTTCCTGATTCTAATGCTTGATCTGCTTTGCCAGGCAGGGTTGCTATGAAGATAAAGTTAGAAAATGTGCATGAAAGTATTTTGAAAACTAGAAAGCGCTGCTCAAAACGTGAGACATTATCCTCATTGTTGTTGCCATAGCCCCAAAATCCTTAGAGAAAAGTTTTCAAAGGCCTGTTTGATAACATCCCGCTGGGATCCTGAAGAGGAAAAGCTCTTCCTCAAGTCTCCCTGGGATCCCTCCTGCTGCTGGGAAGTCCACAGGGTTGTTTCTGTATGTGAGCAGCTTCTCACAGCCCAAGCTTTTCAGGGACTGCACCTGCCCCCCAGGAAAGAAGAATGTCCCAGTCTTGAGTCTAGTCCAAGTCCAGAAAGAACAAGGCTATAATCAATCAGTGGTGTCTGCTACGGCCATGGGATGAAAGAAGCAGTCATCAGCTGATCAGCATTCCTAGACGAGGTTCTTTGGTGGCTACAGTGTATGAGCCACATCATGCACCAGAAATTTTAGTGTTTATCAAGAATTATCTCATTGTTAGAGTAGGTACTCTTATTAATTCCATTTTACAAATGAGTAAACTGCGGCCCATAGAGGCTGACTTGCCCAAGACCGCACTGCTGGAAGGTGGCACAGCCAGAATGAGAAACAAAGATCCCAAGGTCAGTAAACTTTACAACGTTACACTGAACTTGAGCTGGGATCCTAGGACAGTACATGATAAGTAAACCAAAGGAACCTCCTCACATTTTTCTTCAATCATACGTCAAATTAATATCACCTCCAGGTTATTGGCAGCCTCTGGCGCATCGTAGGAATTGAACCTCTAAAGCAGCATTCTGCACACTTTTTTAATTGCACGCTCCATGAGTTAAAAATGAACTGCCATCCAATCCAGCATGTAGATATCTATTCACATATTCATGTATTTATTTTCAAATTGCATACATATATCACAACACCAATGTATTAGATACGTATTCAAACACATCAAAAATAAAAAAAATTTAATGAGAAATCGATGCAAACACAAATTAGAATATTTTCTCCCCAAACCCTAATGGGGGCTGTTGTGCCCAGTCACTGGGGCACACACAGCCACTTCCTGTAACACAGCGAAAATGATGTGTTTTCCTTATTTTGTCTCTGTTTCCTCTCTGGACTCATGTTCAAGGCTTGTCTTGGGCAAAATGTCCCAAAACAGGGCCCTTTCGTCTCTTCACCCTCTCCTGGATGCTCCATACCCACTTTCCCAAGCTCCCAGACACAAAGGCACTTCCGAGCCTTTTGTACACACTGCCCTGAGTTCTTCCTTTGAGTTCTTGTCCAGGACTCGCATCTCCTGCTGCTATGGCCAATACCCAGGCATTCATTCATTCTTACAACCAGCAAACACTTACTAAGCCCCTGCTATGTAGGTAGGCACTATAGGAGCTTGCAGAATCCAAAGATGAACCAATCCAGGCCTACCCAGACCAGAAGGGAAATTAATGCACACACATAAGTTGTTACAATATTAAGCTGAGAGTGATACAAGTTCACTGAAAGAGGCATCAGAGAGATGATTTCCAGGTGGAAGGATCAGGGGAATGTATGTGAATAAGGAGACCATAAGCATGGGCAGGACTCAGAAATGGCAGGGAGTGCACTACAGACTCGGGGCGGGGGGAGGTAGTGGGAGGGAAGGCAAAGAGGTAGAACTTTCTACCAGAGGATATGGGCAAGATAATAATCCAACAGGCAGAGAGCGGGTCCTGTGTTTTGTGGACGGTGCAGTCCAGGCAAAAAACACAAGGTTCACAAGAAAGTAAAGAAGACCAGAGTGGCTAGGACAGGTAGTCTAGGGAGTGCAGAACTTGACGAGGCTAGAGTGGTGGGCATGACCCACACCCAGAAGGCTCGTGGGCAGAGTTAAGTCGTGGAGCAGAAAGGGTGCGGAGCAGCGGTAATCAGATCCCCCTTCCAGACAGACTGCCCCAGCTGCAGCAGACAGAGTGGACTGAAGGAAGGCAGGTAAGGGAGGGTCCACCACCCTCTCTTTCCTCTGGGACATCTTGGAGGGTACAAGACCTCTGCTCTGCAGAGCACTCCTAGCCTATTCCTCAGCTACTCTGGAGCCAGCCCACCATCGAGACTACCCACAGAACACAGACTGCGAAATGACAGCAGAACTGGCCAAACCCCGGCACCTGGTGTAGGCCAGCCCATCTCTTTAGGGCTCAGTGACTTTGGGAAAATTTTCCAGCATCCGGGCCCCTTATAGCCCGGGGTGGGCCTCCTCCTGGCAGGGCAGATTCTTCTCTTGGTCAATCAGAAGCTCGGAATCAGATTTCCCATTCGGTTCCCAAGGTGCTCCAGCCTGAGCTGACACACTGCCTCCTTAAACACATTATGAAGATTATCAGCAATGTATCAAGGTGTCTTTGCAGAACGGTATAAACTTCGGCTGCACTACTTATTGCCATAAACCACACTTCCAGGTTTTTATTTATATGCGCATTAGTTCAATATGATTGGATCTGTAGGCAGCAGAGGGGATTGGGGTAATTTATATATATATCAATAAAGGTCTCCAGCCAGCCACTGGGTGCTCTAAGGGGAACAGTAGTTCCATTTAAAACATTAGGAACTGGAGAAATTGAAAATAACTCTCTATTTAGAGGCCAAGGATTAAGGCATTTTGCAGGGAAGGTCTCAGCCCAGCTAGGCTATGCTAAAAAGGCTGTTAAAATGTCATTTGGCTGATAGTTAAGCCACAGAATTTACCTTAACCCCTTCAATTCGATTGTATTTTTTTCTGTGAAGCATTGAGTCTCACAGAGGGACAGCACAGTGTGGTGGAAAGGTGGCCGGGTGCGTGGGCAGACGTCATTTTTTGCCTCCGATGTCCATTTTCACTGTCTGCTGGGAGCGTCGCCTCAGCGAGCTCTGCTGTACCCTCCATGTGAGGCCTTCCTGGAGCTACTGCTCAAGGTTCCCTGCGGTCCCCAGCCTTGGACGCCTCCCTGTACACGCTGAAGCCATCCGACTTTCCCTCCCGAGATGTTGACTCTTGACAAAGTGCCACAAGGACAAAGAACGGTGGAGGCAAACTTATCCTGGTAGTGTTGCTCCGAAGAGACTCTCTGATAGTTCTTGCCATCTGCTGCAGTGAGCTGCCCTGGCTCCTGGGAACAGTGTTCTCTCTTCCAGTTTATGGGCCATGAAGTAGCCTCCCCACGAGTTCTGCTTACATTAGCCAGCGTTTCTGATGCCTACAACTAAGGAGCCTAGTGAGCCACCGGGGTCAGGAGCCCTGGAGAATGAGGCTTGGTCCCGTCGTAACCCAGCTGTGTGACCGCTGACAAGTAACCTCTCTACTCAGGGCATGTTTCCCCTCCTCTGTCAACTGAAAGCATTGGAAAAGGTCAATAATTCTCAAACTTTAGGAATCTTCTTCAAAACAGAGATTCTGATCCCATCATTTCAGAGTGGGGCCCAGGCGCCTGCTTTGCAACCAGCCCTGATTCTGTGCCCACCAAACTCTAAGGGCCCATTTTTCGAATGGTGCTCTCCAGGGTCCTCAGGTCCAGGGAAGACCCACAAGGATGGCCCCTGGGTGAGGGAGAAGTTGACGAGGGTGAGCCTCCTGTTTCAATGAGGGCAGCTCTCCTTTAATGTTTTATGCATTGAGATTATACATCAAATTTCCTCTGTAAAAAGGGACCTACCAATGGAAAAAAAATTAAAAATCAGTGGGCTACAATCACAGGAGAATGTCCAAGGAGCCTTACTGTTCTGATTGCACAAGGCGCCTCCTGCAGGGCCTCCAAGGGGAAGCAGATGCCAGCCCCTTTGGGGAACTGCCCACTGATTCAGATAAAACGAACCCGGAAAGAGAAACAAAAGCTGCCCTCAGTCCTGAAACCCTCTTCCTAACAAACCCGTGAGCCGGAGTTTATTAGCCCACTGGTGGCGAGGCAGCGGCCCAGGCCCTGAGTGACTTGCCCGGTGCGATGCAATTAGATAACAGCGGAGCCCGTGACCTCTCGGTCACATTGCAGGGCTCCTCCTACCGCGCCTCTTCCTGCCGCGGCGTTTGAAACGCCATAAACTGGAGCCAGAGGAGATCCATAAACAGCCCAGTTCTTATTTTTTAATTTAGAGTCCCTACGTGGCTTCATTTATTTTCAAAAGAGCGTGTGACATGTTCGTTGGCACCTTCCTGGCCGTAAAATATCTGTTGACATTTGTGGTTTGGGGCTGGGTTGGATTAGTTGCTGTTTCATTCCATCCACCTACTGCATGTAGCACCGGGAGAAACAACATTCTTCCTGAGCCCCCTCCCATCTTCCACTCTCTCCCCAGAGCAACACCTTTGTGCCTTCTACTGAATGGGAAGGCTGACAAAGAGCTGCTCCATCTTTTATCAGCCGTGTGACCCCACACAAGGCCCATACCCTCTGTCTCCATCTCCTGGCCCAGGTGTGGTTTTGTAGGGTAAGAGAAGGAAGAGAAGATGACCGACAGTGGCTAGCATTTGTCTACCACTTACGAGGCACCAGACACTAGGCTGCGCTACTCTACCTAAACCGTCTCAGTCGGTCCTCTCCCGAGCCAGTCACGTAGGTGTGATTATCATGACCCACATCTTACAGAAGGAAAATGGAGGCATAAAAAAAGGTGAAGTAACCGGCCCGAGGGTACGCAGCCAATAAGCGGTGGAGCAAGTGTCATCTCAGGGAGGCGAACCCCACAGTGTTTCCTCGCAACGCTGTGGTCATGGTGCTTCCCCACACCTGGGGGAAAGGGAGGCTGTCAGGTAGAGGGCTCCTACAGTATGTTCAGGGAGTCGGATGTGGAGAGTGATTTAGGATAAAGTAACGCAAAATAAAAAACATGGTACAATGGTAAGAACACCAACCTAGGTTTGTCCTTGCTAGCCGTGGGACCTTGTGTCACTTGGCCTCCCAGAGGCTCCATCCTCTCATCATCAAAATGGGGAAATTATTCCTACCTGGGAGAGACAGCATCCAAACAGAGGTGTGTGGGTGACCACCCGTCAACGCAGTAAATGGAAGTGATACAACGTGTGTGGCAGCATGCCAAAAAGCTGGCTGAAAGAAAGACGTTGGTATTCATATAAAGTATGATTATATGTTAGAGTAACATAGAATTCCTTCCAAAATTATAAAATCAATCCAGGATCTTCTTCCCAACTCACAGAGACCATAAGTCAAAAGTCCACAGAGCTTAAAACAAACTAACAGACTCGCCTCCATCTCTCCCACTCACCCAACGGACCTGACTTAAAAGCCTTGAAGTTCCCACAACAGGAAATCCCTGTTACCTGTTGGGGCAGGACATACGGTGGACAATTTAAGCATTATCCCCTGTGTAAACTAATCTTTTTTATATTTATCATCCAGATAGAATTTCTCTTAATACATTTATGCAAAACCCTTGTAGGCATAGTTCTACACATACACATACACCAAATATTTATTTAATGAGATCATGCTAAAACTGAAATCCTTTCCCTTAAAAATATGCCTAGACATCATTTTACGCCAACAACTGCAGATACACATCATCATTTTAATGCCTTCATAATACTCCACGGTACACATATACTATGATTAGCCAATTTAAATGGCTTCCAGGTTTCGCTGTTATGAACAGCACTGCAGCGAACATCCCTGTACATACATCTTTGTGTGTTCACCCATGAAGGTCTTAGGGTAAGTTCCTAGACATGGAATTGCAGGGTCACAGGTGTGTACATTTACAACATGGCTGTAAGAGCTTCCAGGTTGGGGACACATTCACGTGCTGGGAGGGCGGTGTGACCTGGTTTGATGGGGACCCTTCCAGACCTCACTCTACGTACTTCTTAATCTAGCTGTTCATCTGTGTCCTTTATCAGAAGCTGGTCGCCATGGGGATGAGTGGACTAAATGACGTGAATGAGCTCTGCCACCAGTCAACTGCAGGGTTAGCACGGGAAACAAGTCTGTTGGACACCGAAGCACATGTCCTTTCTGCTCTTGCTGGGCCTCCTCATGGCTTGTTGGCCCAAGACTCAGGGCCTGGCACTTGCCATGTTGAGTACAAAATTGCACAATGAGAAGGCCGTGGCCAGTATAAACAAGTGGTTACTAACTGACCCGATTCCAGCAACAGTGCTAGCAGTGAGGAAGCCAGGTGACTAAATGTACCAAACCTGATCCTCCAAGAACACCGGGTACAGGTTTGAATGGATGTAGGAAGCTGGGAACTTAAAAAAGCTTTGGATGGATATCAGACCTGGAGAGAAGGGATGAAACATTTAGGCTTTCGTGGCATGAAGAAAACAGGTAGTAATTCAATAATGACTTTAAGGTATAGGAAGATTAATTCAGCAGGGCAGCACTTTGAATCCATGATGTGTACATGGCTCAATGACCTGTGCACAGAGTTCTCAACATTGACCCTTGAGAGGACTTAAATAAAATATTTTAAATCTAAAAAAAAAAGAGAAAGAAACCTTCACAATATGATTCCAAACTGTTTTTCTCCAGAATGGTAGTTCCACCTTAGATTCCCACTAACCAGTATGAGAGAGACTTACAAGTAGGATAGTAGGTTGGACCGTATGAAATAATCATATTTCTGGGTCAAGAGTGGTTGAATATCACTAAATTCATACAGTTCAAGCTAATTATTCATCTCTAACATGCACCAGGTTTTGCCTTTTCATTTCAAACACTGTGCTGGCCATTCAGAAAAGGGCTAGTCGCGTATCTGTACCATGCACCTTTGTAGGTGGGATGGGAGGAGGAGAGACACGGAGACTGTTTTCACTGTCCCTCTGAAAACATGGCATGACCTGAAGGACTCCTGCTTTCCAACTGGGAAACAATCTTCTCTTTACGAAGGTAAAGGCACTGATTCTGGGTCCCTTGATGACAAAGAGTGAGTTGTCCCTGTACCACCCCTTTTTTGTTAAGAGACAGAGTCAATAAAATGGAAAAAACAATTGGTGTGCACCGGCACACAAGTTTTTGAGGTCATCTCGTTAAACACAGGTTAAACCTGGAGGAATGTCACAGCTAAAGAGCCTCACAGCAACGCAGCCACAGCTAGCAGAGAGGGTTAGGTTACAAATGCGATTCATCGTATTCCTTTTGGACAGAGCAGACCTAAAACATTTAGGATGCTCAGAAAACAGGGTGCCTAACCAAGATCTGAGAAAGCTTCCCAAGAGATTTTTTTTATAGCAAGCTGGGAAGAGAGGGAGGCAGAGTGTTCCTGGCAGAGGGAATGGTGTGTGCAAAGGCCCAGAGGTTGAGTAGAGATGGGCGCCTGGGTCCAGATCATTATCATTCCCAGTGAGCAGCCCCTCCTCTGCTCCAGGGCCCCAAATACTCCCCACACAGGCCACTCTGCCCCTGAAACCACAAGAGGCTCTAAAGATCTCTAAAACCACATGTAGATATTAGGTACTTCGAAAAGGTTACTGTTGTTCATACTTCATGTAGATTAAACCTAACTGTAGACTCCACTCTTGCACAGGTTACTGAGTCATTTCAAATGTGCAACAATTTTATATGTTCTCAAAGGAATCTTTTTTATAGAAAATAACTCCCACCAAAGCAAACATCTTATTACTCCCAATAAGTATAATTGCAATTGGCTTTTGTGAGGGCAGGCAGCTGGCCTGGAGCACAGGCAGGGAGGGACCTCAGCGACAAAGAATGGGTGTAGATGGGTATGCAGGGAGGTGGTCTAGCAGAGTGGCATGTGCTCAGGCTCTGACGGCTTCACCACTTCAGCTCTGTGATGCCAGACAATCCTGTAACCACCCTGGGCCTCAGTCTCCTCATTGTAAATGAGGAAAAGGGTAGCATCTACCAAGAAACTGCTCAACTTCAGCATTCCTGAAGTTCGGGCCACATAATCCTCTGTTGTAAGGGCCTGCTTTGTGTCCTACAGGGTGTTGGGCAGCATCCCAGATCTCTACCCACTAGGTGCCAGCAGCGCCCCTCCCCCCAGAGGTGACAACCGGAAATGTCTCCGGACATTGCCAAGTGTCTCCAGGGGGGCAAAGCCACTGCCGTCTGAGAACCACTGGCCTACCGAGGGAGCTGTGAGGGGCAATGGAACCCTGTGGGAGAAGTGGCGGTGCCGTGCTGAAACTTGGCAGGTGCTCGACAAAGGCTTGCGAAATGAATGCATAAAATAAAGGGAGGAAAAGCGGCCACGTGGGTGACAATGGCACTTAGCAGATCTGCCATTTTGTGAATTTAACCAGCCTTCACTTCAGCCCAGGAGCTTCCGTCTATTCCCTCTCTCCTCCCACCCCAAGAGGCCAAGCCCTGGGTCTCCCAGGTAATGTGGGCAGAAAGGCCCTGCAAGTGGGACAAGGCTGCCTCGACGGGTTTAATGGTGCTTTCTAAATGCGGGTAATTATGGGGCCTCTTCTAAGCAAGTGCACCAGTGGCAGGAGGCTGAGGGCTCTGGGGCACCGTGGGCCCACATAGCTCAGCTCCGTCGAGCTGATGGTAATGTTATTAAATGTGCTCTCTCCTTTTATTAGGCATCTTAATAACCTCTAAGTTGCACCCAGGAGAGTTGCTGTAGAAAAGGAATTCTGGCCAACCTAATTTGTATTTGAAAATACCCCATAGGCCAACAGAACAAGATTCAGATGAATTTCACAGGCAGCTGAGGGCTATACAAGGCAAGTGTTTCCAAATTGTACTCAATTATTGAATGCAAAATGCCTGCCTCACTGCCTTCTCCATCCCCGCTCTTTGCCCTCCTTTTCTGCCAATGTCCCCGCACCCCCACACATGCATATGCAACCTACCCTCCAGCCCCTGGCTGACAAGGAGACATTACGTGGGTGCTCCCATGTCTCCAGAAAAACAATGATGAGAGTTCATACTTACTGACCATTTATGACCCTAAGTCAGACCCCACCGCATTCCTCAGAACAATTCAAAAGGTGAGTGCTATCCTTGTCCCCATCTTATCACTGAGGAAACTGCAGTTTTAAAAAGGTTACTATCTTACCAGAAAGAATTATGCAACTAGATAATTACAGAGCATGGACATAAACCAAATTCCATCTGCCTCCCAAACTGCTGCTCTTCGCCAACGGCCTAACAGTGTTCAGTAATCTGATGCCGACAAGGAGTATGTCCATGTATTAGTTCATCCTGTTTGGACCAGGCTATATTCCAGACCTGTATGGAGTTCTGGGAAAAAACCCTGCCCCTGCTCTCAGAGAGGTCACAAAGGAAATTATACCCAGTGGAAAGAACAGTGTAAGGGCATTGGTGAAGAGGAATAACAACTCCCACTTACTATCAGTGAGAAGCTGCTACATGCCAGGCAGTGTACCACCTACTGAGGATATTGCCACAGCCACAGATAAAGGTAGTAGATTTGAGAAACACTCCAGGTAGAGAATGAGCAGAATCTGCCAGCCTTGAGTAAACAGGTAAGGAACAGGGAGCAATGGACTCATGTCTCCCTGATGCAAGAGGCTATGAGGATGAGCAAGCCATGAGTCGAAACGGAAGGGCAGAAGCCGGGGAGGAAGGAGTGAGCTTGTTTCAAGTATGTTAAGTCAGAGCTGTCAGAAGACATTACATCCGTTTCCTGTTGCTGCTGTAACAAAGCACCACAAACTTTGTGGCTTTAACCAACACAAATTTAATTTCTTCCAGTTCTGGAAATCAGAACTCCAAAGTAAGTTTAGGGAAATAAAAATCAAGGTGTTTGTAGGGCTCCTTTCTTCTGAGGGCTTCAGGAAAGAATCCGTTCCTTGCCTCTTCCAGATTCCAGAAGCATTTGTTAGCTCCTGACCATATCCATCCAGTCTCTGCTTCCTTTGTCACATAGTTCTTCTCTGTCCTCTTGCGTCTCCCTGCTGACCACACTCACCATTGTATCAGACCCACTGAGAGGATTCTGGATACTTTCCCCATCTCGAGATCCTTAACTTAATCACAGCTGCAAAGCCCTTTCTGCCACCTTAAGGTAACATGGCGGGTTCCAGGAAGCAGGGTGTGGATGTACTGAAGGGCCGTTATTCGGCCAACTACAGACAATCGGGAAGAGATGTTCTACACACGGTTAGATGGGTAAGCCTAGAACTTCAGGGAAAGGCATCCGTTCATGCACTCAATCATTCCATAATCATTTATTCAGCAATTCATGTGTGTCAAAAAAATCACTGTATCATAGAATTGCTTTGGGATGAACTCCATGGCTCGCAGGTGATGGGAGTTTATGTAAAGACAGTAGACAGTGAAACACAAAGAACCAAAGACAACATGTGGGGGAAATCCACACATTTCTGCAATAGACTGGAAAGGGGGAACCAATGGGAACTTGCCCAGCTTAAGAGCTATTATGCAGCACCATTTGTACAAGTTTGTTTATATTGTCGGGGTGATTGTAAGTAGGGGATGTGATTTCAAAATGTGCTGTCTGGTGGGGGGGAGGCAGAGAGGGGATGGATTCAAGTAGACTCTTCTTGGGCCCTAGCATCTCTGGAAGGTCTGCTCTCCAGCCTGGGCTCACCATAGTGACTGTGGTTCTGGCCAGTTCATCTCCTCTCCCTTTCTGAGCCAAGCACAGCCATTAAGCACTTCACATCCAGTCCCTACAGCCGGAGCTCTTGGCTGCCCTGGTAATGGAGGCAGCAAGAATTTAATCCATGGCAGCCTCAGGTGCAGAAAGATGATACTGAATATTTCATTCCTGGGATGATGGGAACTGCAAGCCCCTGGAGAGGATCTGGCCGAATCTTTTAAGTGAGCCTTTCCAGGAATCCATTGGGTAATGGTGCTATTGGCAATAATGACTGCCACTCGGGCCTCTGCTTCCCAACGGGAGGGGAAGCAGCATTAATGTGCAACAGTGCTAAAAGGCAGGTCCAACTCGCGTTCTAGGAAATGATTTTTTTTAACTCTGCTTTCAGAGGTTTCCTGTCACTTTTTTGAATCCAAAAGACGTTCGTCACCCATCTTTTCCCTCTTTTTGTTTTTTCAGAAAGAGCTGAATGAAAGGAAAATAAAAAGACCTAACAAAGAGAAATTATTTAAGGTGCATTTCTTCTCTTCAGGAAATTACCTGCTTTGGCTTACATCTTAACTCCTCTCAATCTTTAACACCAGCACAAGCAGGCAGCGAGTATTAGAACGGACGAGAGAAAAACAGGCGCATTATCTCAGTGGGGGATGTCAGGGACTATGTGTGCATGGGTAAGTAAATACCATTTGTTAAGCACTGAAGTATTAAAATGAGAAAAAATACTATTTTTCCTTTAAAAATTAAGTGTTTTGAAAAAGTGGATTAGATTTTTTCATTACTCTTTACAAAATTGAAAACAGATGGTGTGCACTATAAACTTAAAAAAAAAAACACACAGAGAAAGTGAAAAAGGTCAGTTTCAGTGTATAGGGAGGTGAGATGACCTGAAAGGTGACCCCTTTGCCCTTAAGACCTGAATTCAGATCTGACGTGTGACTCTGGGCAAGTGCTGCACACGCACCCTGACGGCATGGGGAGTGAGCTGGCGTCCAAGGACTGGCGAGCGGGGAGCAGGCTCCTGCAGGTGCTGGGCTGTGCTGGCCTCACCTCTCCTCCCTAACCCTGCCCGCCTTTCAGAGAGAGCTCTTGCAGGGAAGAGCTCTGCAGGAAGAGCAGACCTCTGTTTACCTTCTGGCACCACTATTTTCTAGCAGGAGAATTTCTAAATGTAAATAATTACATGCTCAGTGTTTCAGTTTGCAAATGAAACCGTTATGAGGAGGAAATTAAATAATGCATGCAAAGTGCTAGCTTAGTGCCTGGCACATATGAAGAGCTTACTGTATGGTCATTATTATTAACAAAAATAGTAGCACCAATGATAACAATCCAAGTTGGCATTTCTATGGAAACTTATGCCTTTTAAAGGCCTTTTATCCAACCATTAGCATTTATCCAACTCATCTACGAGGTGCCAAGGACTGTGTCAGACTCAGGGGTTTGACTACAGGACAGGCATGCAGAGGGAGGAGGGAAAGAGACTCTAGCCTCAGGTTGCCTGTTTTCAAGTCCAAGCTTTCCTACTTCTAGTTGTGTGGCCTTAAACAAGTGACTTCGCTTTTGAGGCCTCACTTTTCTCAACTGCAAAATAGGGATGACAATAAAAATAACCACCCTGAAGGGTTGCTGTGATGATTAAATGAGTCCATGGATGTAAAGCACGTCGACGTCCCCTGAAAGCTACCTGTACGTAGAGCACTCGGTTTGCTTCCGCTTTCACTGTTGTAGCCCCTGCCCTCACGAGGCTGCCATAAAGGGTGGGCCAAGCAGGCTTACAGTTGTGAGTGTGCAAAACACAGTTTATTCTTGTATTATTATTTATCAGTTGTTATATTATTTCCAGACGAACAACTGTAAACCTACTTTTGCCCCACCCAGTGTGGTCTTCCACATTCCTAAAATGGGAAGCTGCCTTCCAAACTTTGTATTTGCCACAAATTGGACCCAGCCACTAATTCAGAGACAAAGGGACAGCCACGGAAGGATGCTGAAGGCTTATCTACTGAGAACGTTTTATCACTGAGCCCAATCAGCTACTTCGTATAGATTGAGATCATGCCAGTGTTATAATTAGAACAGGGTAGAAGGTCACCTACATCTACAGCGTGCATTCTTCCAGTCACTAGAACACTTTTCCCCTCGTCTTCCACAGCTACCCTGGGGAACACACACATATCACACAGACACACACACACACTTTGTGTGAAACTTCTTTACTGAAGTTGCGTTATTAGTGTAACTATCAAATGGAGCAACTGACTACCTCACATCTGAACCTGAAACCAATGAGGACCAGGCACTGACATGTCGTCCATAGGAATAACTCCTGAACACAACTACACTACCTGTGCATCCCAGGAAGAGAGATTTTTATAAAAAGTGTTTTTACTGTTTTAATCGGTAACCATTTTTAAGTGTTTGGGTTTTTTTTAACCACCTTTTGCCCTTATCGGAAGTGCAGACAGGCGCCCGAACGCTTCGGTCCAACATGCACATCACGGAGCCGCCTGCGCCCAGCGAGACAGTGTCAGAAGACCCGCTTTTCCAACCAGCAAAGCCAGCCAAGCCAAGACATTCCAGCCAGGCACTGGCTGCGCCCCCTGATGGAAGTAACTGCTGCAGTGTGGCCTGTGCCAATGCAGCTCCAGACATAAAGGTGATGAAGGGCTGCTTTCAAAGCCCAAAGTCTTGCCTCAGGACCATTTAGAAAACGCTGCTGGCTAGGGAGCCATCATACACCGAGTCAATGAAATATTACCCCTAATTGAGTGGGCCATTTGAGGATGCAACCAACAGCACATCCAAGGAGTCAGCACTCCCCTTTACAACTCCCCAAGCCCCTCCTGGGTTCGTATCCATTGAAGAGAGAAAAAAATAAAACCACTTTCATCACTTAAATGTAAATGAATCAAAGTATGATATAGATAGGGGAGCAATCAACTTCCCCTAATGACTGATCTGTTAAAGGGAATGGAGGGTGATTCATTCCAGATGTGGTGCTCCTAAAAGACATCACTAGTTCACTGATTCTAGATTCCCCAACCTTCCGCAGAAGGATATGCAGGAGTTCAGGTGGGGTGAAGAATGCAAGAGAACCGGCAGCCTTTAAAAATGAAAAGGCTTTGGATGCACCCAATCTGGTCACCAAGAGCAAGCCAACTTGATTTCTAAGTCTTTCTTCAAAATTCCATTAAAACATCTCCCAGAGAAACTAGTCCCAAAGCCATTCCTGAAAAGCCAGTCTCTCAGTACTAAAGAGGCATACTGAAGTCAGCAGTAGCAAACTGGTCCATTTTCTTTGGCCCGAAGAATGATTTGTTGTTTTCATTTTAATTAGTTGTCAATATTTTAAAAACCAGGATATTTCATTGGGATTTTGCATCTCTCAGAGAACACCTGACATTGCTTCCTCACAGAATCAGCTGATACGGAGTAGCAGTCACTTCTTCAAACAGCCCCCATGGTCTCCATCTGGCCTCGACACATTCATGGTGACTGCTGGCCTCTGGAGGCACTGACTTGGCCGGTGCTGTCGTGGAGTTACTCTGCTGCCTGTAGGGACAGAAACCAGTTTTGATCCCCTGGTCCTGACCCAGAATCTGTGCTATGGACGGAATGTGAATAAAGCCAAAGTTTTCTCCAATTGGCTTAACATGAAATGCCACACAACAGACACCCTATGCCAGGTGGTGACAACTGGCTCATTCAGATCTTCTTTCATGGCAAGTGCAACACAGCTGTGAGGAAGCTTGAGCTCGCTGTCAATTTCCCGTGACACCCGCCATACACCCCAGTCTTGAAAGTGCCGGAATGCAGAATGCCCTGTCCACTGAGGGCCACTACACTTTGCAATCAACTCTTATTTCTGAAGATAATCTAAGCTTATCTCTTTATAGAAACATTAAAAACAAAAAATATGTGCCTTCTTTATATCTCAAAGCTCTATTCTCTCTACATCCTCACCCCATAGGGTAAGACTGCTTCATGAGAAGGCTCAGCAGAATGGTGATCAGCAGGGTCTCCAGAATCCAGATGGCTGGAACTGAGTCCCGGTTCGAGCTCCTGCTACATGATCTTAGGCAAGTCTCTGCACCTGCCTTTATGTACACACTTCTTTCGCAAAACGAGATTAGTACCCACCTCACAGGGTCACATGCGTTATTATAATTAACGCATGTGAGCACTTAGTACAGTGCTTGTTTATGTAATGTATATTCTAAAAAGTGAAATCTACCACTTGAAACTTTTCACCTATAACTTGTGTAAATCTTTCATTTTAGCTTCCTGTTCCTCCCAGGGACTACCGAAATACAACCTATGTATCTCCGCGTTTTGTCACTTTGTCCCCCGAACCACTCTCTCACTGAAATACTCTTTTTCTTCTGTCTTTAATTGAATCTAATCCATATATTAAGGCTTAAATAGAATTCCATTTTTCCCACAAAGCCTTCCCTGCTACGCCAAGCAGAGCATGACTTCCCACTCTTCTGTATCCAACCTGTGAACTGGTGGATGTTTCAAAGCCGCCCAGGCCACTGCAGTGAAAACACCTCTGCTGCACACTAGCACAGCAACCAGCGTGCAGCAGAGAGAAACACAGTGTCCAGCCTTCCTCCCGCCATCACTATCACGATGTGATAGGATATGTGATATGACATGATATGTGATGTGGTATGATGTATATGATATATGATGTGATAGGATATAGATGCGATATGATATGTGGTGTGATATGATGTGACGTGATATGATATATATGATGTGACCTGATACAATATATGATATGATGTGACGTGATATATGATGTGATATGATATGATATATATGATGTGATGTGATGTTGATATGATATGGGTACATCACATTGTTCCCATGCATTTCATCTCAAAATTCTCTGTAGTAAATCCTTCTACTAACAATTAATGTCTGCTTCCCAGTCACTGTAGCTACTGATCCTGATGTGGTAAAATTGAAGGATATTAAAAAAGATTTTCTTCTTTTATCTCCAATGAAGGATAAAAAGAGTGGAAGTAGAGCCAACAGGATTAGTGTGGGATGTGAACAAAGGAGCAGCCCAGGATGATTCCTAGGTTTGCAGACTGGACAACTGAGCGAATGGTGGGCTCTTTTCATCAGATAGGAGACACTGAGGGAGATGTGGGAGTTTCTTGGGAGTGAAAGGAAAATCCTGCATTCTGACCATGTCAGATCAGAGGCATCTGTCAGACATGCAGATGGACCCAGGAAGAGGCAACTGTGAGAGTCCAGCACTCAGGAAGAGAGACGAAGTTTTAAATATAAACGTGAGAGTCATCAGTACAGAAACGGCACTCAAAGCTGTGGGAATGGGTCCGATGACTGAGGGAGCGAGGGTGAGGAGAAAAGAGAGGAGGGCTGAAGAGCGAGCCCCACAGGCACCTAACCCCACTAAGAAGAGGTGGCCAGTGAGGTGGGAGAAACATCTGGAGGCGGTGGCATTGTCCGGGTCACGTAAAGAAGGTGTTTCAAGAAGGAGGAGCAGTCAGCTGTGACTGACACTGCTAACGGGATGAGAAAGAAAAGGCCCGATCACTGGTCACTGAGTTCAGCAGATGGCAGCCGCTGTGCCATTGACAGGACAGTTTCCGTGGAGTGGTGAAGAGTAAAGCACGATTAGAGAGAAAGGAGAGAACAGTGGGTACAATATACACAATATAGCAAACTCTTCTGAGATGTTCAGTGCGAGGGTAAAAGCTCTGTGCGTGGTTAATTGGCCATAAGGGGCAAGGGCAGAAGCAGGAAGACCAGGTGGAGGCTTTAAAATTGTCTAAGTGGTAGAACTAGTTACCTCTCAGATGTGAGATGGTTATCCAATTCCACTAAACGCCCCCCCCAAAGGTATTTGCCAATATTCTTACATAATGGAGGAGCTGATGCATGTTTTTTACTTTTCTTTGAAGACAGGAGCAGGAAGTAGGAATATTAGAAATAAAGAGAATTTCAGATTATCTAATTAACCTCATCTGCCATTTTCTAGATAGAAAAACTGAAGCAAAAGAATTAAATTATGTGCCTAAAGATGAAGGCCTTATCTGTGCAGAAACTAAGTTGGAGACTGGAATGCCCTGTTTAACACTCTCTCCTCATCCTACACATGCTCCTCATATGGGAAATGACAGCTCATCAAAACCCCATCCAACCCGAGTCAGGAGGGGAAAATGTTTGTTCCATGGAGGCAGGCATTTTAAAGCAAAGGTTAAAAGCATGAGTTTCATGCTCCAGTTTTGACTTGGTGAGTTATCTACTTCACCTTGGTTACATTACTCGCCTTCTCTAAACCCCAGTTTCTTCATTCATAAAACAAGAATAAGAGCATTTCATAGGGTTTAGGAGAATGAACTGAGCTGATATACATGAAATCATAATGCCAGATATGTAAGAAGGACTTGATAAATGATAGCTCTTGGTATGACTCTTTGTCTTTTATCTCTGTATTTATCCCAGTGCGAAACTCAAACTACTCTGGAGAAACTTAACGATTAAGAACGGCCAGGAAGAGAAATTCCAAGCAGAGGAAAGATCATCACCGAAATCGTCAAGGTAGGGATCGCAAATCACGTTTGGAGAAGAAACACCCAAGTAATGACAAAACGTCGTGTGGGGCTCACATCACTGAGAGGGAAGAGGAAACTCCAATGTACACAGATATGGAGTTTAATTCTTTTGTGAAAACGCTAGTCTATTACAGCTGGGGATTTTCTGTGACTCACAAAGCATGGCCACGAGTGTTTGATCCCTCAACCCTGGAAGATAAACCGGGCAATTACTGTTATTACCATGCCCATTTTAGAGATAAACCAATGAGGCTAAAAGAGATTAAGAAACTTACTCAAGGCCATGGAATCTAATAAGTGCCAGGGTCAGGGCTACAGCTCAGGTCTCGAGCATTTTCCATTTAGGTGTCTGATTACTTGGGGGAGCCTAAGTACGGCTTCTGCAGCATTTGATGATTTTATGATGTGCTTTGGGATTTATGGATGTTATTTTGTTGGTAACTCTCCACCTCATAATCCACAATGGCAGTGTCTGCCTTTTGTCTATGAAACATATAAAAGCACCCAGAGATTGTTAAGTGGTGGGTGCATCCAATAAATACATAAATCATAAAAATACAAAGAGCATATGATGGCTGGTTTCCTCTCTGACAAATCTGTTTCCTTCCTGACAAGAGATGCTGCCCTGTGGTTCTTCATGTGGGGAAATAAATGTCATAAGTTATCAGCCATTTAGTATTATGCCTTGTATGCACCTAGAGTCCTGTGGGGATTTAAATTTCAAATTGAGACACATCATTTGTGAGGGCTGGCCTAGCCCTGTACGCAGGCAAAGTCAATGGATTTGTTTAGGAGGCGATTTGAGAGCTCTCAAAAAGTCTTTCTACTGTCCCCAAAAATAATTTCTCTCAAAGAAATTCAGAGAGTGTCAAGCCCTGTATAGTTTCTAGTCTCCTGGGGTCTCCGTTCCCTGCCCCTGAAAGTATTTGGTTCAGCTGCATCTCTAGGACCAGTCCTCACCATATGTGGATGGGCAGGGTCTAAGCAATGCCAGTCTCCAGCTCTTTGGAATTCCCTCCCAAATCACCCTGATAACTGAGCTTCCTTCATTTGATCAGCACGTGTCTGAGTGTCTCCTACATATGTTAGATGCTGGAAATACAAAGACGCACGGGGTAATCCCAGCTCTGGGACTAGTGAGAAATAAACTGTGGTCCAGAGGCTGAAGCCCGATGACTGTTCACAGGCCCCTTCCATTCCTTCTAAATTAACTCACCTTCTACACTCCCACGAGGCTGGAGCAGCGCCCCACGGAACTGTCTGCAGCGATGCAGATGTTCCTTTGTGTGCTGTCAGATACGGTAGCCACTGACCGCATATTGAGTAGAACCAAGAAATTCGATTTTTTCAAAATTTATTTTACTTAAATTTAAGTCTAACCAACATGCAGCTACCATGTTCGACAGCACAGGTCTAGAACAGGAATGTTTCCTGGGTGGGCAAACCATGATGAGAGATCTTAAATCCAGGGTCTACCAGGGTGTGCAGTTCTGATGCCAGACTCCCCAAAGCGTTGCCGTTCTCCTGGAAGTTGCTTGGAGCTTCCTATTAGAGGGCATTTTTCCCCATCTAGTGATTCAGGCCCCTCCACCCTGCACTCCAGAGCATCCCCTGGGGCCTCAGAGGCTTCTGGGTGTAAGTGGTAGATAGGAAGAGAAAAGGCAGAAATGTCACACTGACTTCTCAGGAAAACCCAAGAAAGGACTGCTCTCGCACTCCACTGGAAAACTAGTCATGTGGCCCCACCTGGGTGCAGCGCGGGCTGGGAAGTGCAGCCCCTGGCTGAACAACTGCATCCCGGTGATAACTGCACACAATGGGAAGAGAATAACAAATTTCTGCTGGACAGCTATCCATCTTTGCCACAACTGGCATTAGCCTTCTGCTGCAATTTTAAAGCTGAGCTGGGGAAAGACCTAATACATGGCCCCAAATAAAAGCCACTGCTCTGCCAGTGAAAATAGGAACAGCATTAATCAAAGTGTCACTGAACTTAATTCTCCAAACAGGAAATCAGAGGGTAAATTCGCAGCAAAAATCTAAGGATGAAATGCCCTTCATGGCCAAAGAAAGAATGTCCCCTTACCTGTGGATGAGAGAAAGATGCCTTGTTCCCACTGTTTCTTCCCATACGTTCATTAAACGGCCCTCTACCCTGCAGCGGGTTTGCTGATTCACCCAGCTGCAACCCTTTTCCCATCCCCTTTCCTTCCTCCATGGTCAACTTCAGAATGTGCCCAAACATCTGACAGCCTAAGTCTAACTGGAGGCAAAAATTTAGGAGGTATGAAATAAGAGGTTCCTTTCACCTCCTCACCCCTGAAATGCTCGAGCTGTATGGTCAGAACAGAAGGGAGAATTTGAATATCCGTGATTTACAGCTTTTATTTTTGTTTTGGCAGCTCCAGCTTCAAATTCAGGTTTCCAAGATGGTGAGACCACACAAAATGCATTGCTGTGTTGTCAGGGTCATGAACTACAGTTGTATTGATGATCCTGGAACAATGTTATATGAATACCTTTCCACAAACAAGTACAATGTAAGCCCCATATTTCCTGTTGTTTCTTAGAATGGTCTGATTCACTAAGCAAGAACATTCCCATGCGAGACAATTCTCCCCTTGGAATTCCATTGTTCCTTTACTGCAAGAGAAATTAGATTATCGAGGGGTTCCGTCACCACTGCAATCATGTTAGCCCTGAAAAATATGTATTAATCTGCATCAAATTTACATTACGGAAAGTAATCAATGATTTCACTACAATTACTCCATAGATAACAGAATCCATCTCCTAGGGTTGTTGGGAGGCATGAATAAAATAATACATAAAAAGCGCTTATCGCTAATTGTTGCTTTAGTTACTATAATTTGACAACGATGCACATCCATTACCCTTTTTCTTTGGAGGAACATTTCTGTACCAGCACCAACCCCTGTGGTTGGCAGGGCAAAGCTGTCACCATCTCCAGTCTCCAAGGTTGAGCCCAGGATCTAAGCCTGATCGAATAGCCACATAGTGCCTGACCAGGCCGGGGATGGACACGTGACCCAAGCCAGGCCACAGAAGCACTCCATGCTAGAGATTTGCTAGCACCCATGATGAAAAAGTGGTCTCAGGTTTCTGTTACCCTTCTTCACCACTGGAACAGAAGCTTAGAGCAGGCCAGGACCAGCCCACAAAGAGGGTGCTAAGTACAGATAAAATCAAGAGAAAGAGTTTGCAACTGTGTTTCTTTTGTCTCTGTTTGAAGAAGCATGTGACCCTTCACTGTCCCCGAGTCCGGGGGCCTAAGTTGGGTGTATCAGTCCTGTGTCCTTACCGCCCTTGTACATCCCCTGTCTTAGAATCTGTCACGGTATGCCGTAGTGGCTGGTTCACCTGTCTGTGTCCCCCGCCTCACCCCCACACACATTTGACAGTGAATTCAATGAGGGCAGATGCTATGCCTGTGTAAAACTCACTACAGTCCCTGAGCCCCAGCACAGGGCCTCTCACACAGTAAGAAACCAATAGACATTGCTGGAATTAGTGAATGAACGGATGACCAGATAGCACTTCTAAGGCTCTACTAGAATGCCCAGCTGCATTAGAAACACTCAGCCCTCTCCCCACACTTTAATCTCCACGAGGGCAGGCCCTCTGAGTGCCAGAATCTCTGTGAGCACTGTCCTCACTGCCCAGGCACCGGCACAGAGCACACACTCAGCACGCATGTTTGTGGAATACATAAATGAGAGACAAATAGCTATAGCCATTTCCGTAGCAGTTCTATAGTTAAGACTTTATACCTAGATAAGCTTTTTGGAAATCAGGCCTACTCTTACTGCCTCACTTCTTTAAACACTTTAATGGATGCTTATTACCTCTAGTGTGCAGACAAAATTCCTTAAAATTAACTACAGAGGCTTGTCTGGAGGGCTAAATAGGATAGCCCACTATTTGGGGGTCCCAAACCCTTAAGATTCTGATGAGAGCTATGGCCCCCTGTCCCCAGAAAGGGGAAAAAGGTCATATGATTGCGAGGAACTACTTTCTCTCGCTGCTTTGCAAGGCTGACGGAGCCCCTGGTGTCCAATCCTGGCCCTCTGGGACCCATAACCCAGGGTGGGAGGCATCTCAGTGGCCCACCTACTCTGCCTTCAGAGTGAGGAGGAGGTCAGTTCTGCTAAGGGCCTCTCCGCAGCTCCACATGCAAAGGAAGCCCACCCCCACTCTGTTAGTTAGCAATTCAGAACGACTTTTCAGAGCAGTCCCTCAGTCTCCCATGATACTTGTCTGACAACCCCTTAATCTTGGCAAGAGCTGCATGAAACCAACCTGTCATCACTGTCGCTGTGCACAGTGGCAGCTCAGAGAGACACACACACTCTCACTCGGAAGCAGACTCTTCAACCCCTTAGAAGAAATGAGAATTTGAGGGGCCGGCTGCTCCATGCCCAGCACTCAGCAGTAGACAGACAGGGCATGCCAAGAGGCACTGGGCCCAGCTCAGGCTTAAGGTGAGCTGCTTCTATCCTAGGGGCTGTCAGGAGCCGGCAAAAGGAATGTTTAAACAATCACCATGCTCAAAACCCAGGCCCGTGCCCCGCTGGATTAAAATAAAGGAATGAAGCCATGATATGGAAACGTGTCAGGTGAAATTTGCTGAGAATGCGATTCATTCTGACAAATTCAAAGAGCCCTGTGGTTACTTTGGTTCTGAAGACACTGTTTCAGCAGTTACTTTTGTGACCTGTGAAATTCTAGTCCTCTTTAAAAGAAAAAGTGAAACTATATCCAGCTGACACCTCAAAATATTTTGGAAATGTAAAGGAAAGAAAAAATAATGGCAATAAATGGTATAGCTGGTCAAAAGGCAGGTGTGATGTGATCCCTCTCCTGGATTAACTCTTTTATGAAATTCATAATTTATAATTATTAAATTGTGAACTGCCATTTTTTGATCCCTTATGATATGCTAAGCACTTTCAAATTCTTTCTTCAACATTTATTGAGAGTCAACTGTTGGAACTGATTGTAAACTTGGTCCCCATTCTTCACCCCTCCCACTATGGGCAAGGTGACCTATCTCACTCTTGACACTGAGCTTGGCCAGTCAACTTGCTTTGCTCCGTGGTATGTCAGCATATGTGACACATGCAGAGACTTGAAAAAGCATTCGTGCATTTCCACTTGCATTCTGGTACCTCTGCCATTACCATAAGAATATGCGGCAGCTAGCCTTCTGCAGGGGGGAGATAAGTGGAGCAGAACCAAGTTGCCCCAGGCACCTGGACAACAACCAGCTGACCCTGAGACCCGTGAGCAAGCCCAGACAAGACCAACAGACCTACCTCACCAATGTCCGACTGACTGTTGACATGTGAGCAAGGAATTCACATTTGATTCCTTATTACTGTGCACCATTAAAGTTTTGTGAATTATTACACGGTATTACGGCAATAGGTAACTGGTATACCAACTGGGTGCCAGGCCCTGTTCTAAAACAATGGTACACAGCAATAAACAACATGTGCAAGGCCGTTGCTCTTACTCTCCAAATTACCTAGCCTAATTCAAAACTTATAACAGCTTTACAAAGTAAGTTATAGCCCCATTTACACACAAGGACAGTGAGCTATAGAATGGTTGCACTACTTGCCCAAGGCATTAAGCCAGCAAGCGGAGCTGGGATTCCATCTCAGGCTTTCTGATGTGGTGAGTAAGTCACTAAAGTCCAGTCAGCCATGGAATCTCCATCTGAAAGATGGGAATAATGATAACGCATACCACAAGAATTACTGTGAGGATTAAATGAGACCACGCATGTCAAAGCGCTTAGCATAAGGCTTTGCACAAGGGAAAATCAAGAAGGTTTTGTTGTGGGTGATACTATTTCTGTTGTCATTATCATCACGGCTGATGTCATTGTGACTATCTGAACCCGAAGCCTGACTGCCTCACCACTTCTTTGTCATTGCACTGCCTCTGGTCTAGTTTCCTATCCTTTCTACCTGACCAATGTGTAGGTGGAACTGATTGATAAGCCTAGTGAATGTCAGCACTTCTTTTCATAGGGAAAAGATCAACTTTAATCCCTTTTATTCTTCTGAGCCCAGAGGGGATACAGGCCATTCCTGACAGACTAACTACTGAGGGGTTATTACACACTTAGGCTAAGCAGACATGTCTAAAGGGCCAGCTACCTAAACTGCAGAGCCCTGTGTGAAATAAAAATGCATGGCCCCTTGTTCAAATATTATTCAGAAACGACATCAGAGGTACAGCTAAATCACAGCTTTGGACCAAGCAGAGGCCCCTCTAAGTCAGTCCCTTCTTCATGGAATTGTTTTGAAAATTAAATGAGATCGGCATCCCCAGTCCTTAAAGCAATGCCTGACTCAGTAAGCAGCAGGGTGAACTGTCGCTCTTATTATTACATGTTTGCTGAAGTAACGAAGGGGATCCCAGCCAACGTGCAGCCCTTTAACCTTTTCAAAACTCTCGGGCAACCATTTTCTCCAGTGTGTTTCATAAATAGCCTTCCCTGTCCCACAGCAAAAGAAATAGAAGCTCAGAGAGTGTTTGGAGCTCTCCAGAGGCTACACAGTAAGAACAACTGAAGCCAGCCTGGAATCTGGGATCCCCGAGCCCTGTAATCTTTCCACCCAGTCCTCCAGGCTCCAGCTCCATCTGGCCTTAACAGATGTGCCAAGCAGTCAGCATTTACCTATTTGGTACAGTCGGAACTAGAATACAGGGTCCAGCTCAAATAACGCCCTTTTTTTAATTACAAAATCTTTTATTACAGAATCATAAGCATGTAATTCTGTAACATAACAATATCATACTCAAGCACACCATATGACATTTTAGGTAAAATGTTCAAATTAAAACTGTAAATTATAACACCCATATTATTACTACCCTACCAATCACACTCAAGCAGGCGTTACTTCCGCCAGACCCTGTATTAGGCTGAGGATAAAGACTTAATTTGCATAGAGATCTGCACCAGAGCCTGCAATTCATTCTCCCTGACTCACAAAGCAGTCAGTCCTCCAAGCAAACCATAGGCTACCGGAGAAGGGAAAGGCAGGACAATCATCCAGTGGGTGATTAGCACACAGGCCCTGAAGCACAACAATGGAATCTGAATCCTGGCTCTAGCAGTCTGGAGAAGCACTTAACCCAGATGATGCCACTACTGGCATTTTGGCCTAGAACATTATTTACTGGGGAAACACCCTCTGCATTGCAAGAGGTCTACAGCAACCCCAGCCATCCACCTGCTAGATGCCAGCAGACAACCACCTCTCCAGCTGCTACAACCAACAGTGTCTCCGGGCTGCAGCCGGCTCCCTGGAGTGGGGCCGGCGTGGGCGAAAGTAAAGTCACTCTCAGTTCAGGGGCACTGGCTTGATCTCTCAGCTCCAATGCTCTCAACTGTAACGCAGAGACGGAGGTGATAAAACACCTCCGGCACCAGGTCTGGGGGTGAATGAGCCGATCGTGTACTGTTGCGGCACAGGGCCCGGCATGCAGTGAGGTGGTCAGCAACTGTTACATGCTGTTATCATTGCAGCATTGGCCAAGGAATGAGCCTCTTGCAAGAAATCATAAGCTGACTCAATCGGGAGTTGAAAATTCAATTCAGCAGATATCTACTGGGGTCCATTTCCACAGGTTAATTTTCCTAGGTACTGGGAATTAAGGGTGAATAAGATTCAGGCCTTGCCCTCCAGCACGAATTCCGAATTAGTCCACTACTTAGTGGGAAGTCCACAGCCCAAACCTCATTCAGACTCCAACTCGGCAACTTACAGGGGTGACTTGGGACAATCTTGCTACACTTTGCTTAGTCTCTGTTACATCATCTCTAAAATGGAGATAATAATTAAAATCCCTAAGGAACATACCTCTTAACTAGTTGGCTGTTTTGTTTCCCAACAACACCCATGTCCCCCAGTTGCCTGTTGGATTCCTTCCCCCTCACCACATTGCCTGTAGCACAAGTAAGTCCATAGCACTCCCAACATAAGATGCTATTTCCTTCCCACGGACATTTACGGTCATCCAGGAGGTAATCAGGGACCCGAGTTCCGGGCTCTCACCTCCACCAGTTCTTCACCTGAGCAATGAGGATAACAATTGTGCCTCTTTCACAGGGTTCTTGGGAGGATAAAGTGAGATCATTCATGTAAAACGACCAGAAAGCCCAGTACTGAGGAAGCACTCCATACCCTGTCACTATGGCAGTAACGGTGTTGAGAAGGGGAAGGAGGATGCTGCCCAAGAAATGAAGGAAGATGGGGCTCTCCATGGCCTGAACCGATAGCCTTTGGAGAGCTGACACAGGAGCCCAGAATTCGGTCTCCCTCGCAGACTGTGGGGTATAACTGCAAACCTTTCAACACCAAAACCTCCTCTGTGCCCCAGCCCTTCTTGGGCCAACTGTAGCAGCTTTTTCCCAGGCTCTTGCCAAACGATTCAAGTGGATTAAAATATGTATGTATATATTTATGCGGACAAGAAAGAGGAAAAGCGTAACTTCTAGTCAGAGCCTAAATTTCCTGCCTCCGAAGCCCAGCTGGAGAGCAGGAGTTCTAACAGAAAACAGCCGCACAATTAGCTGGAGCTCTGTAGCTGTCTGCAGCAGACTGCTTATGCCGATGTCTCCATAGGTGGTCTCCCAGTTCATCAGTTCATAAATAAGTAATTTGAAATGTGTTCCTGAGGGAAATTTTCCTCCTGCTCTCCCCAACAGACTGTACTCATCAGTTTTCCCATTCTCCAGGTAGCTGCCGTCCTCATTTATAATGGCCAGAGGAACTGCGCTGTTCTAATTCCTGCCTCATTGCATTGTCTAATGCGAGTTTTCACCTGCCTCACAGCTCCACATTTCTTTATATTGGTTAAGGAAAAAAAACTTTGCATATATTATTTATTGGCACTTTGGAGGCAGCTTTCTCCAGGTATAAGTAGAATATTTTTACATACAAAGCAAGACAGGCAAGTTGAGCTCTGGACAGAGGTTTGAAATGTCCATCAGCTCTCCAGTTGCACATACACGTAAACTGAGCGGGTTCACACGCAGCGCACAAACCACACATGCAACACAAACTGCACACTCCACACACAGCTAAATCATCACCTCCTAGTCTCCTTCATTTACCTCGGCTTCTACCCTCACCACACATTCAGACTGGCAGATATTCTGTACACATCTCAATGTATTGTTCCAACCCTGTATTTTTTCCACTCGAGAAAATGTACAACGAGATCAAAAGCACCTGGTGACTTAGGAGAACCAGGGTCCCCCACTGGCGGAGCTAATGGAGTCACTAATTTGCCTGGCCAATAAAACCAATGATTTCTATAGTAAAAGCCTTTGAGTGAAGCCTCCAGGGCTTGCTCCAGGGGTAATGGAGGGGGCCTAGTTTCCTCTTAGCCAATAACCTAATTATTTTTTAAAGCACTAACTGTACCTTTCATTATAATAATGCATATAATTGATTTTACTGATTATGTCTTTCATGGCATCTATTAGTCACAGGGAACTATATTTACTTCTTTTTGTTGTTTTTATGATTGTTTAGCTTTGGGTCTCATAATATGTAATTAATAAAATATGTTAATGTGAGAGTAATTTAACTAATGAGATTTCCAGGAATGCTTTTCTCTCCTGATAAAGGAATTCCTCAGAAGGCTTTTGTGGAAGAAAGGGCTTTTCTGTGAAATCTTGGCACAATCTGAAACCTAAATTCAGATTGATTTGTTGTCTTTCCTAATCTCTGAACAGCCAAGAATTTCAGCAACAGGATTTATTTTTTTAATATATTTTATTTATTATGCTATTACAGTTGTCCCAATTTTTCCCCCTTTGCCCTGCTCCATCAAGTATCCCTATTCCCTCTGGCGATCCCCCTCCATGAGTTGTGCATATAATAAGTTCTTTGGCTTCTCCAACTCCTATATTATTCTTAACCTCCTCCTGTCTATTTTGTACCTACCAATTATGCTTCTTAATCCCTGTGCCTCTTCCCCCATCCTCCTCCACCCCCCAACCAATAACCCTCCAAATGATCTCCATATCTACGATTCTGTTCCTGTTCTAGTTGTTTGCTTAGTTTGTTTTTTAAATTCAACTGTTAATAGTTGTGAATTTATTGCCATTTTAATGTTTACAATTTTGATCATCTTTTTCTTAAATAAAGCCCTTTAACATTTCACATAATAATAGCTTGGTGATGATGAACCCCTTCAGCTTTACCTTGTCTGAGAAGTACTTTATCTGTCCTTCGATTCTAAATAATAGCTTTGCTGGACAGAGCAAAATCTGGAGTAATCTAGGTTGTAGGTCCTTGCTTTTCATCACTTTGAATGCTTCTTGCCAGTCCCTTCTAGCCTGCAAAGTTTCTTTTGAGAAATCAGCTGATAGTCTTATGACAACTCCTTTGTAGGTAACTATCTGCTTTTCTCTTACTGCTTTTAAGATTCTTTCTTTAGCTTTAACCTTTGGCATTTTAATTATGATGTGTCTTGGTGTGTCCTTTTTGTGTTCATCTTGTTTGGGACTCTCTGTGCTTCCTGGACTTGTATGTCTACTTCCTTTACCAAATCAGGGAAGTTTTCTTTCATTATTTTTTCAAATAAATTGTCAAGTTCTAGCTCTTTCTCTTCTCCTTCCAGCACCCTTATCATTCAAATGTTGGTACGTTTGAAGTTGTCCCAGAGGCTCCTTAGCCTATCCTTGTTTTTTTGGATTCTTTTTTCCTCTTGCTGTTCTGATTGAATTTTTTTCTTCCTTATGTTCTAAATCATTGACTTGATTATCAGCTTCGTCCATGCCACTGGTGGTTCCCTATAAATTTTTCTTTATTTCACTTACTATAACCTTCATTTCTGCCTGGTCTTTTTTATGGTGTTGAAGTGCCCAGTGAGTTCCTTTAGCATCCTAATAACCAGTGTTTTGAACTCTGCATTTGATAGATTGCTTATCTCCATTTTGTTCAGTTCTTTTTCTGGAGTTTTGTTCTATTCTTTCATGTGGGCCATGTTTGTTTGTCTCCTCGTTCTGGCTGGCTACCTGTGGTTGTTTCTATGTATTAGGTAGTGTAGCCTAATGTAGGAAAGCACACCAGTAAGTTAGATGGGGCAGAGCCTTAGGTATTTGCCAGGGCAGGGCAACCTGTGTGAACCAGGTTGATGGAATCTCCCATAAAGTGTTGCTGCTCTGTGGATCTGTGTGGGGGAGGGCTCAGACAGGGGACAATGCTGCTTCCTGGCCTCTGGAGTTTTGTTTAGGAGGAAGCTGTCCCCCGGCACTCACCCTCATGCCACACTCTTCAATTTCTCTCTATGTGCCACTGATGCCCTTCCAGCTGTTGCCCCGGTGCTGGAGCCCAGAGGGAGTGAGTCTATGTAAGTCCTAAGCCCATTGTGGGCCCTTTAAGAGGAGATGCTGCGAATCCCAAAGTTTCCTCTCACTGCTTCCACAACCCTCACTGGTTTTTACAGTGAGACATTATGGGGATTTATCTTCTGGGCACTGGAACCCTGCACTGGGGTGGTCTGATGTGGGGCTGGGATCCCTGGCTCTCCAGGTATCCCTCCCAATTTTTATCCACTACACATATGTGTGAGACCACCTGTTCTGCATCTCCACATCTCTGCACCTTTCTGAGCCTCTCTATGTGTCTCCCCTGCCTACCAGTCTAGGTGAATGTGACTTTTTTAATGCCTTTGTTGCTAGACTTCCATATAGATCAATTTTCTTACAACTCTGGGCGATAGGTGTTTTACAGTTTAGTTGTAATTTGTGCTGTGTTTGTGCAAGGAGGTGAGCCATGTTTGCCTACACCTCCATCTTGACTGGAAGTCTCATCAAAAGGACTTAAAGGTGAATGTCAGGTACTGTTCAGTTTCAGGGGAAATTGTTCTTTTCTCCCATGTGGTGGCAATAATCAATAGCCTTACCCCTGGGACGACCATCCAGTTAGTCATTAGTGAAGCTGCCTCCCAGCTATTGGGGGGCTCTTCAAAAAAGGGTCTGCAATACAGAAGAACTGATTATTGTGGTATAAAAAAGGCAAAACATAAAGGGTGAGATGAAGAAAAGAAAGAAAACAGAGCTACCTAAGGACAAATTTTTCACTAGAGGCACAGAACGTCTACTGTGGGAGAAGACAACAAAATCTGAAGTAATCCCAGATGGGCAGGAACAATCCACCTATATCTGTCCTGGGTGCCAGTGTATTGAGTGGAAATAGCTCATTCTCTGAAATGCTAATCAGACAGAACTAAAGATGCCTGCAGCACAGTGATGCTTAAAACTGGGCGTCTGGAAGCAGATGGATCTGGCTTACATACAGTCCCACACCTGGAACTCGGTCTCATCATACTTCTCTATGTGCCATATTACCTTTCATCTTTAAGATGTGGGGGGAATGAATGAAAGTTCCTACCCCATTGGATTCATGAGAAGATTGATGGAGACATGCCTATAATGAAGAGACACAGAGCCTAGTATTCATAGGGTTTCTCAACCTCAGTACAGTTGACATTTTGGGGCAATAATTCTTTGTTGGGTGGGAGAGTTACACTCTTGTTCAGCAGCATCTCTAGTTTGAGAGAGCCACTAGGTGACAAAAGCACTCCTTCCCTCCCAGTTGTGATAACCAAAATTGTCTCCAGATAGTCCCAATACCCATAGGAAGCGGCAGGTGCATGCCCCAGGTGAAACTGCCACTTCTGAGAAACACTGGCCTACACTAAAGACTCAATAAACACTAGCTTATTATTATGGTGATTGTTCCTGAGAAGCAACTGGAAGGACAGATGAGAAAACCACTTGGGAAAAGAATATAGGGTGTTCTACAGTGAATTCCTCCAACCCTCATTAGGACCACTGAGAATAATTCCAGACTTGGGTGTAAGTGCTGAGTGTCTCCCACTGACATGCAGAGACTTCCTTCTGGAGGAAACCAAAGTCTCCTGGGCAGACGGGGAGCCCTTGCCTGGAGCTAAATTGACTCTGGGTTATGGCTCCCACACCAAGAGGGGTGGGAAACATTCCATGTCCAGTTCCTGGAAAACCAACCCAAGCCAAAACCAAAGGCCGGCGGTATGCAGTTGCATGTGCATGCATGCAAGTGTGGATACAGATATAAGATATATAGAGATATCACACACATAAGCTTCTGATATATAAGCACAAACACTACAGTAAATTCTTTGCTGCTTGAGGGAAAATTAAAAGTTACTTAGTTCTTATCCATAAAAAGTCAATTATGAAAGTCCATAAAGATGAAAACTGACCTGTCTATTCTTTGATGCTTTTCTAACCCAGACTATTTCAAGTTTAGATCAAAATTCATTTGGAAAAGCTCTGTCTTCTACTTGATGAGAAAAGTAACCTTCATGAAGTGCCATCATAAAGGCTCTTTTTACATCATCTCATTTAGCAAACTAGAATCTGCAAGCATTTGATGGCTTCGCTCTGTAGAGAAAGGAAATTTTTCATATACGTATTCACCCCCCAAAACACATGCCCTTAATATCACAGAAAACCACATAAATACAAAAGTGACAATTGCCCAAATGTGTCTTCATGCACCCCTCTCACACATTCACTCAGTTTTAAGTACCGATGACACTCAATGTTTCCCCGATGACCAGAAAAGCATGTGCCCAAAACACATGCGTAAATCAGGAGCACTCAAAATAAAAACTTCAGATAGAATCTGCTACTTGAAAATCATCCGAGTAGTCATCCTGGGGAAAATTCACTCCCTATTCTACTTCCTTACTCTTTCATTTCAATTTTGCATTGTTCTGATTTTCTGTTACCTATGTTGAAGGTCAGGGAAGGTCACCATACTTTTTTCTTGGAGATGTTCAGGTCTTTCAAAATGTTCATTGAGCCCCAAGGCACACTCAAAACTCCACATCCAAATTAGAACACATGGAGACACAGGCCTGTTGACAGAGGTACTCCTTATCCCGGCACTGGGGAGCTCTGCTCCAGCAGTCAGGGAACCTGCATTCTATTCCTCTCCTTTCACTTACTCCACGTGGATACCTTGTTCAGATCTCAGATTCCCAATGTAAAAAAAAATAATAATAAAAACTGAGATGGAGGAATTGACATGATTTCCAACATCTCTTAAGCTTTGACTGTCTATGAATCTCACCTCTTGCCCAAGGTTACCCACAGCTGGTGGCCATGTACAGAGAACCAGTGGTAATTCCATCTCCTAGTTCAAGGCCTTTTCCACAAAGTTGTACCCACACACTAATGTCCCCTCCTTCTCTGTCCTCCCCTAACTCCTCATTACTATGCTTCTTGCCTCTCCTCTCCCGTGCAGCCAATCCACAGCCTCCTCCCTACCCCCCACAGCTCACTCTGCAGGTAGTGCAGGGAAAGATAGCAATGGGGAAAGACAGCCAGGCACATTGAAGGGGTTACTTTGCCCGGGGACCCCTTTATCTGAAGTTGTCCTCAAAAGCGGAAATGAGTTGATTTGCATTTTCCCACTGAAGCATGCAGAGTAGCTGAGGAGTGTTTCTCGTTACCAAGTACCGTCTTCTCTGGTTTGCCCTGAGGCCTTCTCCGGGGCTGGAGCAGCTCTGAAAACACCTGTACGCTGCCCATTTAAATACATGCTTCAGACAAATCTTTTCCAGGGTTTCAAAAGGGAGAGAGACTAATGCTTTCCTTCTCGGGCATACATTATCCTTCCTGTGAATGCTGAAGGCAGAAATTAACACTCTCTGGTCTGGTTTATTTCTAGTCTGTCTATGCATGCTATACCTGAGTTCTGTATTCATGGACTGGAAATTAACAGCCCATTCATTCATTCATTCATTCATCCTCCATGTATTTACTAAGCATCTGCTCTGTGCAAAAAGCACAGTGTTGGCTGCATTCAGCCTAACAGAAACAACTTTGACAAGGATCCTGCTCTCAAATTGCTCATAGCATAGCTGAGGAGCTAATGTGCCCAGATGTGTCCTAATATATCCAGATGTTCCCTGAGAACCTCATTGCCTCTCAGAAACTGGCTTGTCCACTGTGATGGCTTGTGGGAACCCGTGGTTCACCCCATGGCTTCTACACTCTCCTGGCCTTCCTTCTCTACTGCACACCTGGGCCTGCTGCCATGGCTGGGCACCACCTCATGACTTGGGTAACTTTGCAGAAGGACTGAGCAGAGCAGAGAGGGGTGGCACGCTGTGCCACAAAGGTCTTCCGCCATCTTGGTGGCCCTCCACCTCACTCTCCAGTGGTTCCCAAAGCTCAGGCTCAGCAAGAGGTGATCCATGTCATGGTGCACACTGCTCGGGAAATGTGAGCACACCCCACAGACCAGTCTTCCTTCCCGGGCATCCTGGAAACTTGGAGAGTAGGTTTCCTCCATCCTTTTATTCACACAATTATAATATTAGTGAGAAGGCAATGGAAGCTGTAAGAGGATTCCATGCCTCAGGCAGGCAATTAATAAATATATTGAGTGAACATATTTATTGAAGGAGAGGAATGGAAAAGAGCTGGGGGTGTACAGGGGAGGGAAAAGTGGCCCTCATAAAGAACTCGAATAGGAAGTCTTTTCTGCAGAGGCAAATTGTCACATTAGCAAGCAGTGTCTCCCATTGCCTAGTCCTTCCTGACCCTCAGCCACACAGGCTTTGTCTCCTCTGTTTTTGTTTGTGGCATCTGCCCCACCCTCCAGGACACGCAGGGAGATGAAGGGATCTGGAAGACCTGAACACAGGATGATTCAAGGAGTCATAAAATCCCAAAGGCTCCAAGCAAGAAAAAACTTTAGAGCTCATCTACCCTGCTTCCTGTGGTCCATAAGGGAGCAATCAGACCTCACGAAGGCCTTGCAGCATGTGAATGGACCACCATGCACGCACCACTCTTTCTCCTGTGGCAGAGAAATCCAGACCTCTGAGGGGTTTTATTTGACCTGCAGAGCATTTTCCCCTCTTCATGTGAATCAGTGATCAACATTCTAAAATCAGAAAACTTCACATAATAATCCAGAAAAAAAATCAACGGCTTGAGAATACTGGGCCCACAGTCCTGACCAGCAGCATCGGCCAGAGCCGGGTCCGGAGCTGCAGCCCCGCCTGCACCTTCCCCTTCACTCCCCGTGGTCTCCCATCTAGCTGGGTCCTGTCATCACCATCACCCTCATGCCCCCCCCCCGTTCCCCCAGGCCTTTAAAATGGTAAAAGCCCTGCTCCCTGGCCAGCTTCCTACCCTGGCCAGGAGAAACTGTTCAGCATGACTACACTCAAGCAGCTCTACATGTAATATGATTCTAGAAAGACTGAGAAATTTCTCTTGCCACCCCCAACCCAAAACTAATAATAACATTAATGAATTGCAGGCAAAAAACAAACAAAAAGTCTTCCCCATTGTCTGAAATTCCACTGTAACATCTTGGATTTGGAAGAGAAGTGATAAAGGAAAAAGTGGTCCCATGACACATGTCATCTACTTTAACATCGTGGCTGAGGGCCAGGCCTGACAGAGAGAACCCTCTGCATGTGCACGCACACAAACACACGCATGCTACACAGCTCAACACCGTCCCCTCTCTCTCATTTGTTCTCTCGCTCACTTTCAAAATCAGTCACATACCCCACTTTGTTGAAATCTGACTCAATTAACAAAAACAAAAATTTCTCCTTAAAAAAAAAGAAAATAGTGTTCATAAAATAAAAACACAGAGTAATATGCCTCTTTGAGGATGAAATGTAATGGTTTGTCTAGAGGGTCAGAGAGAGCGTGAACAGACTCCAAGGAACAGACTCCAAGGGTCCGGGAGCCTGCGTGTTGCTCATGTGAGTGTGTGCACACCGAGAGGCAGAAGCAATGCGAACACGAGGCAGAAAAAAGGAAGAAAAAACGGTCACTTTAACAAGGGTTATTTTATGATGATATCAAGCCTACAGTCAGGTAAGTCCCAAAATACTATGTCTAAAATTTTAGCAAGTGTTCTTCCTTTCTCTTGTTCCCACTGTGAGTTCCAGGAAACAGGGAGAAAATGTAATGAAGCCTGTTTCTTTTTAAATGGCACATAGCTGGCCTCTACATGGATCCCGTTTTCTGGCATCATTTTAATTAGGAAAGGCGAGAAAGTTTCCAATGTCCCTAGGCTGCCCTTCCCTGTGTCTAAGCGAGGGTTTCTCAGAGAACTGGCAACCAACAAAATTTTGACAGCGTGAACTTCTCTCTCTCATAAGCATTCCTCCAATCCCCAGATAATACCCCTCATTCCTCCCGCATTAACTAACACACACAACTTGCTTCCTCCCACCCTCCCCTAGCCCACACTTCTCCTCTCCAAAACGTATAACATAATTGTGAAGGCTAATTATCAAATAATGCTTAAGCCTTTGGGAGCAAGATAGAAGGTTCTAGAAATGTTTTAAAAAGTCCCCAGGCTGCAATAGAAACATGATTAACTGAAACAAAAATGCCTGGTGAAAAGTTTCAAATCTAAAGTCAGTTAAAATTTTTTTAATATATATACAGGTATTACACTCACATATGCAGTATTATAATAAAGAATACATAGTATCATAGCGGGTGCGTGTGTGTGTGTGTAATCAATTTCTTAATAGGTCACAAAGATTCTCTGAGTTTTTAGGGCAATTCCCTTCAAGAGAAAAATAGCTTAAAGTTGATGTACCTTTTTTCTGATACTGGGACATCAGCCACGGGTCTCTGCCTACCCCCTCCCTCCTCGGACAGAAGACCCCTCAGCTGGCTCTGGAGGGAAGGACAAGAAGTCTGCCTCTAAGTAAGAGGGAAGGGAGAGCAATTCTGGGCAATATAATTCTCTGCCTGGCCCGAGCATGAGTGGATAGGGCCTGACAGATGTAGCCTTTATCATGGAATAAAACAGGCTCACAGTGGTGTGCCGCACACATGAATGTCAGGTTTATGAACTGCCGTACTGCCATGCTGCACGCGGCAGTGAGCAGAGCTGGGTAGACCAGGAGGCTGAGAGACAACAACAGGGTCCCCCGCCTCCTGAGCCCCCTCCACTCTGGGCACAGGCATTGGTTTTCTGTCTGCATCCTCAGAGAGGAAGAAACAGCGGCTGTGGATGCACCTGTGTGGGGGCCAGGTCCTCAGCTGCGATGCATGGAGAAGTTAAAAATAGCACCCCGGCTGGTCAGATTTCAACTGTCCTGGGACCCTGAGCAGTTACAGAGCAGGAGGGGCTAGTGGTGAGGGGATGGGGAGGATTCAGAGAAAGAACATTAATAACTATGCATGCATGGCCTGTGGTGCAGAGAGCTGCAGGGCAAAAATAAGGCTCCTCACTCTTATGTCAGTAGAAAGCCAGTCCAGGATGCTGATTCTGTGTACAACAAACCTTTTGACATGAAAAACAGCCCTTCCGCGAACCCTGGGTCAGGGAAGAAAACCTCCACTCTCAGATTCAGTCCACTGGTGAGTCGCTATTCATGAGGATCAGCTTTGACTCAACACCGTGGCAGAGATGGTATCCATGACCTCCAGACGCTCTCTCTCCAATTGAAGAGAGCTAGTCCTACCGGTTGTCTTTAGCTCATGCCCCACTGAGACTTCTTGCCTCACTCATGGGACTCCAGCAGGAATGGGGATTCTGAGCAAGAGGTAAACAGAATCTATTGGGACTCCTCTCCCCCAAATTACTGAGCTAGGCCTGAGTCAGCTATAGTTAAAACTGGCACCTCTTAATTTGCACTCTTTCTTATGATGATGCCATGCCATCCAAATTTTACACACAGTACTCCAGAGTCCTAATAGCCTGGGAAGAATCACAGCACATCTTCCCAGACCAATCTTTCTTTTGGCACCGAAAAGCAGGGTAGGGAGATGATTATCCTTCTCATCAGGAAACAAGTGTAAATGCAGTGTAAATCAGAAAATTCAAACACTTTTAAGGTAAAATGTTAGTTTTCAAGGAAACTGCAGGCTTCCAGAAGACTATTTTGAGCTTCAGTCCTATTGCTAACCTAGAAATGAGTTTACTTACCTCTGTTATTAGGGATTCTTTGGTGCAAAAAAACTTAGGCATGTGGTAGGCTAAACAGTGGCCCTGCAAAGACATCCATGCCCTAGTCCCCCAAACCTGTGAGTCTTACCTTACATGGCAGAAAAAGACTCTGCAGGTGTGATTAAGTGAAGGATCATGAAATAGGGAGATTCTCCTGGGTTCTCTATGCAGGCCCTATACATAACCACGAGTGTCCTTATAAGAGAAATGCTGAAGGAGGCTGGACCACACAGAGAAGGCGATGTGATGATGAAGGCAAAGATGGGAGTGACGTGGTCTGAGGATGGAAGAAAGGGCCACAGGGAAAGAAGGACAGGGGGCCCCAGAAACCGAGAAAGGATAAGAAAGCAAATTCTACCTTCAGAGCCTTAGAAGGAACCCTGCCAACACTTGATTTTAACCCATTTTGGACTTCCAACCTCCAGAACTGTAAGAGAATAAATCTGTATTGTTTTAAGCCACTTAATTTGTGGTAATTCATTATAGCAGCAAAAGAAAACTAATACATTTCAGAAATAAACGTCCAGGTCATGTGGGTCTGCAACTTCATGCTATTATAATGAATGACTTTGCTTTGAACCATACAGAACATAAGATAATTACTTTATCCCTTCTCCATTAAAAACTATTCTATTAAGCCACAAAACATGTTTTGCTCAGAGACTGGCTTCAATGCATTTGCTCATATCATTCTGGCCACCTAAAAAGCCATCCTCAACCACACTTTACTTTAGGTTCTATGGTAAAACAAATAGATAAATGAAATCTCCCTAAATCAATATGCTTGATGAAAGTGTGATTTTCTGTTCTTAAGGAGCTTTAGTATTTAGGAAAAACAAAGAAAGGATTTCTAATCCCACAAAGGGAGGAGGTGCTTACGTCCAAGGCCAGTCTCAGATATTTAAGACTTTATGATCTGAGGGGCAGCAAAAATCTTAGGACTCCAAACTGTCTTTTCTACTTGCCTGCTGCTATACTGTAAATTCACATTATTCATTGGGAATTACAGTCCAGTTTCTCCAGTGCCCCTTAATAAAGTGAAAATAACATAAAAAACTATTGTCAGTCATCACCCCAAATCATAAATCAGTATTAAAACAGGCACACATTTGCCTAGACCTCTTGTGAATTATCAAATACAAACAATTGGAAGTTACATTTAAAAGACTTGACTAGGAGGTAAGCAAAGAGGATCCAACACACAACTAAGAGGAGACCCAAGAAAAAAGAGCAACAGGGAACAGGGAAATCTCAAAAGAACAACAACAACAACAAAACTATAATAAAGAAAGTTTTCCTAATATAAAAAAGGATTTGAACTACATATTGAAAGAACATACCAGGTACCTAAGAATATTGACCCAGAATGACCAAAACCAAGACATATTCTAAAAAAAGTATTGTATTTAAAAGAAAAAGGAAAAAATGGATATCTGGGCAAAAGGAGCATATAACTTACAAGAGAAATCAAATTAAATTATCCTTAGATTTTTTTCTGACAGCAAAGCTTTTTGCCAAAAGAAATTAGAGTAATGTATTTAAGATATTCAAGGAGAGAAAATGTGAACTAAGGATTTTTTTATCGAAGAAATCACAAACTGCTAATAACATGCAAAACTCAGAAATATTATTCCCATGAGCCCTTCCTACAGAGTCTGCTAAAGAACAAGTTTCAGACAGGTATTTCTGGTGAATATTAGATATATAGTTACTTGTAGATAAAAGACTAAATGAGGGTTAAAAGGTACAGACTCTAGTATGTAATGGCTACATGATTTAAAATGCAAATATACTACAACCACGAAAAATGGAGAGATGATTAGCATATGCAAAAAAAATGTTTCATCTGCTTTCAGTAATAATAATGTCAGTGATAGTACAAGTATTATTCCATGAATGTCGTATAAGTAAAGCAGATAAAAGCAAATGCTAACTATGGGATATTCTAATTCCACCATCCCCCATGCCTTCAAGGACTTCCTGGTGAGAGAAAGGAGCTACTAAGGTTATACAGAAGATGCTACTAAAGCAAGACAGAAGATGTTAAGTAAACACCCTGTAGATATGAGTTGAATTAGAAATATTAGTAGGAACTCATGAGGTATTTGTTTAATCCAGCTGTTTCCATTAAAAAGACTTAGAAACAAAAGTCAACCCAAGAGTGGTGAGCACCTCTAGCACTCATCTTTGATCTGCAAATGACGTATCCCATTGAACTAAACCAGGACTTCTTGGAGAAAGAGCTAATTCCAAGTCTGGGGCAGGAAATGTCCCCAGTGAATTTGGAACATCTTGACACGCAGTTACGAGGACACTGTCAGAAACGACTAGGGGCCTTTCGAAAGCATTCAGGAAGCACCTTGAACCCTTTTCCACTGGCCAAAGATCCAAGATTTGTAATAGATTGAAACTCATCAAATATATATAAATTCAAGAGTTCAAGACATACATTTAAAAAATAATAATTGGCCACCTTTTGAGGAAACAGTGATTCAATTAATGTCTTAAAAGCCAGGTAAATAAGAGGAAATAATCAAACCTTATCCTACCCATCCTAAGTACAGAGAATTTTACTATTTTTCAACTCCCAATGAATTAATGAATGTAGACATCAAAGATCTACTTTGATTAATATCAAAAAATAGCATAAACCAGACACAAGACACAACACTCTAACTTTGTTAAAGGAAGTAAGCTTCTTGATCTAGCTGCCAATTTGCAAGAAACACAGAAGACAGAGAAACACACTGAACAGCGCCAGGAGTGAGCAGTCAGCACACCCAACTGTAGGAATGTAAGTCAAATGGCCCAGATTTGTCAACAGACAAATTACAAGAAAAAGAAGAGGGTAGAGGAGGGAAACATAAATGGAAAAAGACCTAAAAAGCTTACCAAGTTAAAAAGTATATGGGCAAAACTAAATTACAGGAGTTAAGGATGTACATTTGAGTGATAAAATCATAAATAAATGAAGAAAGTTATTACTATAAAAGTGAGGATAATGGGTACTTTTGGAGGTAGGGAGGGACTGTGTTGGAATGAGGAAGGGTTGCAGGGGTGGCAGGCAATTCTGTTTCTTAATTTGAGTGACAGTTATTTGGATATTCACTGTATATACATTCTTTGGTTTGGTTTTCTGTATCTGCATTCAATTTTATAACAAAAAATACTTTTTAAAGAGTTAACTGAAATGGTATTTGAGTTCTTCATCTCTGGGTTTAGCTATTTGGTCCTGATGAACAATGAAGTCTCACAAAGCAAGGGTTCCTTTGACTTCTCCTTTGATTTCTGAAGGAACTAGGACATAATAACTACGGTCCAGCCATGAGTGCTAAATTTAGCACATGGCAGAGCCTACTGAGTTCTTGTTTCATGAATCTTTGAGCAGTGATTGGATAGCTGATGCAAACACTCCATACTCTAAGTCATTCTGCATACTTTTACTAGATGCCTCCAACTGGCTAGAAGAATCTTCAGGAGCCCTCTGTTATCTGTAGGAACGCTTATGCTGCTCAGCTTCATGTGCCAGACTTTTCCAGAAACCTGTTCCAACCAGTCTTTCCAGCCTTACCATGGCTACTTTCTCAAATGCTCCTTTCCAGCCACAGACGTCCACGGTGAGCACACTGTCTCCTGTCTGTTCTCATCCCCCCGCCCCACACCTCCTCTGGTAGCTTTCCCCTTCCTTCTACTCACATACGTTCTACTCATCCTTTACGGCCTGGCTCTGCTCCCACTGCTGCCCTAAACTCCGTCCTTATTACTCTGCCCCACTGAGCTTTCTCCTTCCTGTGAACTTCAACCCTGACTATTATCACTATTGGACACTTAGCCCTAGCTGGCACTGGTGTTGTGAGAGAACTTTTTATTTGTTTGGAGCCCACAAATATACGCAGTATTTCTTAAGTCTGGAGCTGTGACTGACATTTTTTAAAAATGATCATAGAAAGCCTGTCATGACATTTTGTGCACAAAAGGCTCCCAATCACGATTGGTAATTGAATGGTTAGGCGGCAGGTGGATGAATGGATGGAGAGGTAGGAGAAATGAAACAAATTATCATATATTTGAGACCATTTGGTAGGTACTGGCAGACACAGTCATACAAGCTTATATTCAGTGGGAGCAGAATTATGGGGGTCTATTTGACCCTTGTGGACGCACTGCAAAGGGCTCTTGGGTCAACTATGAGCATTTACATATGTTGAATATCTAAAGACTGATGTGCAAAAATGGAAAAAAAGGGAACATTGCAAGTGATGAAAGAAAGTCCTGATAAATTTCCTTTCACTCACAACTTTTTCCAAGTCTGGACCCATCTGTGGCTAGTCACACACTTACATTCTGTACAAAATCATTTATGGCAAATTTGGGTGTAGGCAGGACTATGGGTTGGATTGGATAAGAACTCTTTGGCCTAAAATCTAAGTATTGGCAATTACCATGAAAAATTAAAGGCCCAATCATTCGGTTTTAAAAGCGACATCTGCATAAAAAAGAAAACATAAGGTCCCTGCAATGTGTCAGCTGTCCCAGAGAGCTCTAGGCTGAGAGAAACGCTTGCCTTGGTCAGAGCGCCGGGCCAGCCAAGCGGCACACTGTCCAGGGCCTGCCTCCGGGGCTTGCTCCTGCCAGCGAACCACGGGCCTGCCCTCCTTTGCAAGGAGCATCTCCAGGGAGAAATCTTCAAGGACCAGGCAGATTGGAAAGGATACATGAATAGGAGTCTGGGATCTGAGATATTAGCAAATATAAATAAAAAGGATTAGAGGTGGAAAGAATGGGAATCTCCAAAGTCAACAGGCTTCTCTTGCCTTGTGCCAAGGCATTTTCCCTACAAGATGGATATCCCTCATCTCATGGCAAATGTTCTAGCTGCTTTCATGTGTAAATTTTATTTGACCCTCCCCCTCAGCTTGCAAGGAAAGGGTAATCTTCTCTATTTTACTGATGATGAAAACCAAGATTCAAAGAGATTAAGAGACTTGGCTAAGGCCACATACCCAGAAGTGTCAAAGCAGGATTCAAACCCATGTATATTTCCCTCCAAAGCCCCGCCCACTACACCACTAGTGGAAGGAGAATCATGGCAGGTTTGGGCTGAACGATGACCTCACAATCATCTCACAGACGAAGAAACTGATGCCAGGAAGGAGAAGCCACTTGCCCAAGATCACGCGGTCACCTGTGACAAGGCCTCACTGTAGCCCAGGCCTTGCAATCTCCAGATAGGAGCTCTCCTCACTTGTATACCCCGACAACTACAAGAACGGCACACTCATATAGGGACCCTGGAGGGAGCTTGATGAAGCAACTGTTAGATACAAAGGCACATTTAAAGGAAGCCAACAAAGGATGGGGCCGGAGGGACCATCCCTGTGCCCAAAGGGGCAAGGCCAGGACCCTGAACGCAGAGGGAGCTTGGCTAAGGCTGAAGCTATAGCTATAGGAGAGCTCTGAACTTCCGCAGAGAAAGCCACGGCCAGTCTGCAGCCTGGCAGGGAGGGGATGCAGACCATAATACCCTGCCCTCTGTCCCCTCCAGCGGGGTAGCCTCCTACTGGGAGGTGAGGGATTCCCAGGATGCAGCTTCCAGGGGTAATAGCTGGACAGAGAGGGAGGAGAACGGAGCTGGAGTGGCAAACGCAGACTTCTGAGCACACTGCTACCCAGGGATGCTTCTCTGAACCTCAGTCCTTGGGCAGAGTCCTGCCTCAGCAGGTGGAAGACAAGGAGAACAACAAAAACGTCCCGTCTTAGTTAAGGCGGGGCCAGGAAGGCAGAGCAAGGGGAAATCAAGGGCAGCTCCCAGCACAGAGCCGGTCTCCGCGCTGCCCGCCGTAGGGGTGTCGTCCAAATCTGCTCAACCCGTCTATGACACACGAGGGCAGAAGCCCTGCTCTAATCACCCTGGTATCAAAGGCATCGCTTTGGGACGCCTCTGCTTCGTGCACAAGTCAGCACTGGTGCTCAAGCACAGAGCTGCTGGAGTTCGGGCGAGCTTTGTGGGCGCAGGAGAATGAGAAACGGGAGGGCAGATGCAGCGACTGTGTGTGCACAAGAGCGTGTCTGCTGTTTGCCAGTTCTTGGAAGTCAACGCCGCTTTTTAAACAAAAACAGTCCCCAAATGAAGGCAGTATATTTTCTCTCTCTCTCTCTCTCTCTCTCTCTCTCTCTCTCTCTCACACACACACACACACACACACAAACGTGCCCCATCTCAGCCTTCCATTCCCCTCTGAAGTTTCAACCTCAACTTCCACTGAGGCCCCTCCTCTCCCTGATTTGGTCATATTTCCTATTTAGTTTAAATCAACAGTCTGATTTTATCAACACTAATGCTTTATGGAGGTTTATTTCTTCAAACAGACTGTGCTCCTCTTTGCTATAAAGTTAATTTTATGTTCTTTGTTCACTTTCCTAATCTGCAAATTACATCCTCCTGTTCCCTGATTACTTACTATTGGAAAAACAGCCCCTTTTTGCTTCCAGTTTGAATATTCTCTGCCTTATCTTGATGACCCTAATCTCTCTCCCCCACTGGCCTCTCGTGGCAGCTGTAAGTAACCGGCAGGGCGCAGCATGTCGGCCAGCACAAACCCGGAGCAAGCGAGCAAACGAGGAGCGGCTGCTGCAAGCGGGCCAGGCCTGCCTGCCTCGCCCCTCCACCGGCCTTTCTTTCCCCCCAGTCGTTTTTCTCAAACCGAGTGTGGGAAGAGGCTCAGCAGCAGCAGGAAGGATTAGAAATTCTGGGATCCACTCCATGCTCTCCGAAAGTCCTAGTGGGAAGACAGAGAACTTCCGACACTCACAGAAACAAGGACAAATGCTTTGGAGGCTGACATTCGGCTGATACCACATGAAAAATGGCCTGACTCTTTTGTTGGAAGCGCCTGGAGGGGGAGGGGCTGCCAGAGGAGGAGAGATCACTGGGAATGATGAAGGGAAAACAGCATCCGTTCTTACACGATCAGGGTTTTTAAAGAGGATGGGGAAGAGATGACCCAGCTGTCAGAAATGTCAAAGAGAATTAAGTGTGTTTGTAACCGTGTAGAGGGAAGGGAGGGTGGGAAATGAGGAAGATGGAAGAAATTGACAAAATATTAAAAAGATGGAGTTGGAAGGGATCTTAGCAAACCCCATGCTTTACAGATGAGAATACCAGGGTCCCACAGTCAGCTCTCAGGTTCTAGTAACAGCAACAGAGTGATAATATTGATGCAATAATAATGGCAAGTGATATCTGCTTACTCTTATTTACCAAACATATGCCGTGTTCATTTCCATCTCTGGGCTTCTAGGTTCTCAATAATAACAAAAGCTAACAATTATGTGCTGTGTACCAGACACTGCTTAAATGCTTTACATGCCTTATCATGTTTAACCCTCCAGAAAAAATGCCCTGCGTACAGTTAGCATCTCCGTGTCATAAGTAGCAAGCATGAGACACGAAAAGGTTGATAACTTGGTGAAGGGCACAGGTAGGAAGATGGAGTCAGGATTCAGCCAGGTCTGCCTTCTGAGCCCATATTAAAAAAAAAAAATGTGTGGAACAAATGTGACTCTTAAATTGATGTACTATTAACACAAACCTCCTTCCAGCCTTAGTCTTCATGCTCGAAGATTCTGTGGGACATTGCACTCTGTCCAAACCACACCAAGCTGCCCCATTTCTGGGGCAGAGTCTTCTTCTGATAGCCAAGCCAGGCCAGAGGTGAAGGGTCTGGCAAACTGTAAATATCTTAGGCTTTGAAGGCCACATACGGTTTCTGCCACAAATCCTTCTTTGTTTTTGTTTTTTTACAGTCCTTTAAAATGTACAAGGTTATTCTTAGGTGGGGAGCTCCCTCTGACCCCACTCTAGGCCCCCAAATCTTGGGGGTCATGCTCAAGTGTCCCTCTCCCTCGCCCTGGGTACCCACAGTCATGGAGGTCTTTGTCTTTGGCTTGCCTCTCAAAACACCCTTTCAATTTTTTCAGCTGTCCCCACTCCTGGTGCAGGCACCAGCCCCAGCATGTATGCTCTGGTCACTGACATGGTCGCCTCTCTCCCCAGAGTAGGCCACACGTCACTACCAGACCTTTCCTCCCAAACAAGGATTTGTACAGATCACCCCCTTGCTAAAATACTTTCAAATTTAAGCCCCTTACTCTCCACTCAAGGACTGAGTCTCACTTATCTGGTCCTTAATAATTATACAAAAATAAGAACATATAGTGAGTCTTGATGTGAGCTAATCACTCTGCTAGCCACATGGATCGTCCACTGGAGCCCCAACAGAACCCTAGCAGATCGGTGTGATTATGAGCCCAGCTGCACAGATGAGTAGCTGAGGGTCAAAGAGACTGAGGAGCACGTTAGCTTCACAGTAAAATGGTAACACTAGGACCGTCGTACTCCAGGAGCCCTTCCCCTAACCTCCGTCTATGTCGCCCTCTGTCCTCCCAGAGGCTCTGCACCAGTGCCACCAAGAAACTTCTTCGGTGGCACTACTGATTCAAGGGATAGTGAGCAGGCCACCCTGCAAAGGGAAACAGTTGCCCGGGAAGACAAGCTAGCGCTTCTGAGCTGGGAGCACCATGAACTGGGCAGGGATGACCCTCAGGAGGGACTGCAGGTTCCATCAATGTCCCCCATGGCAGGCTTCCAGGCTGCTGGGCAGCCAGTGGGCAGCTCCGAGCAGGAGCAGCTGCATTTCAAAGCCGCAGACCAGGACAAGCTACTAACATGTGGACCCAACCGCTCCACAATTTGCTTAAAAGCCACACTGTGTTTCCTGGGCAATGGCCGCAGGCCAAAACACACACATTCCAGTTTTTATGACTATAAGGTAAGCATTCTTTTAATGGCTCTTTCCCTGATTGTGTGCTGTTTTGCTTGTTCCATCTCCTGGCTTTTTCCCCCTTTCTTAGCCTGGCTCTGCTCTCTGCCTCCCTTGCCTCCACTCTCTTGCTTCCAAGCTCCCTCGCCACTACCTCCTGCCTTGTTCTTCTGCACCTTCTCCACCTCAGGATTCTTCCCGTCCTTTTGGACTGGGACTCATGGTCAGGCTTTCTGTAATTATTCGACTTCCTCTCCCTCCGTTTTCCTGTTTGCCTGGCGGAGCCTCCTTCCCTTGCCTTTTCAGTTTCTCAGCTTTAGCACTGACGTGAAAGCTTCACTCCAGCTTCCTCATCTCCCCGCTTCCCCTGTCGGTCCCTCCTCTCTCCTCCACTGTGCTCCTCTCTGCAGCCCTTTCCTTTCTCTCTGGACACCTGGTCCCACGTAGCCACTCGCCCTCCCCAACCCCCTTCACCTTTCACCTCTGTTCTTTGTTCCCTTGTCTCCTGCATTTCCTCAGCCCTCCCCTCCCTCCTCTTAGGTCCCCTCCTGGTTTCCAACCCCTTTCCCTCCCCCTTATCTTTGTTTTCCTTCCTCCTGGCTCTTGATAGAGTGGGAGTCCTTGCAGGCTATGTCCTGATCCCACAGGCAGACCTGGAGCCAGCCTGCCCATCTAACACTGACATTGCCCAGGGAGAGGGAGTCTTGGCCCTTACAATTTGCCCCTGTGGTTTGCAGCAGAGCTAGAAGGCTTCCGAGTAAAGCCGCCAGGAGTCTGAGGCATCCAGCTTGGCAGGCAGGATGAAGAAAGGACTGACTGTTTCTTTTTCCCACCGATCTCTTGCAAGCCAAGGCCAAAGGCCAGGGATGGGACGTGTCATTTGTAAGTTGCAGCCTCGGGGAAGGACTTCACTGACCATCACTACCCCCTCCGCAACACACACACACACACACACACACACACACACACACACACACACACGCACGGATTTCTTACTCGCTTTTGCTCAGAGCAAAAAGCCCTGTGACTTTTCAGACATACTACAGGAAATACCCCCACACTGCAAAATAAGAACTGTAAAGGGAACCAGAACCACCACAGAAAAGGGAGCTGGTGCTGGGGAAAGGGTTTCTTCCATCCCTCCCCTCTACCTCTTGCCCCTCATTCTTTTCAACTTCAGCTGTTCTGCTTCCTCTGCAGAGCCCAGTCGGAGCAGGGCTGATGTCTTTCCTTGGAGGACAGCGCCATCTAGCAGGTGAAATGCCCAACCTTTAGCAAGAGCCCAGAAGAGAGCCTCTGGGCTCCTAGGTTCCCCAACTGCTCCTTGTAACTAACTCTCTGCCAGTCAGACCCCAGTTGGTCTAAAACAGTGATTTTAACCCTTTAGCCCTGTTGGAGATTTAAGTCTATTTCCAATCACTGTCCACTTCTCCAGTGTCAGATTTAGTTTTAGTTTGTGGCCTTAGTTCCTGGAAAAGGCAAGAAAAGTTCTAGGAGAGCCAATGGGCTCTGCCTGATGCCAAGGAGCTTTGGGTGACTTTTCCAAAGCAAAAAAATACTGAACATCCTAAAGATATCTAAATGCCTCAGCTCCTCCTCCCCTCTAGAATGCTGGAGCAATATTTGCTGCTGTTTCCCTTATCTATCATTTCTTCCTTTTTCCTTCTTTTCATATTTATTTAGTACCTGTGTACTTGGCACTATGCTAAGTTAATTAAGAGACTGAACCTCTCTCAAGGGTCCCATATTCCAAGGGACTTAGATTTGCAGAACATCTGACTTTGGATGGGGGTCGAGCTGTGCTAAAGGTCCAGGGAATGAAGGATAAAAGGCCCAAAATACCCTCCCTTCTACCTCTACCAGAGCAGCTTCTTGTTTGTTCAGGTTTTACTTATGAAATGTCTGCCTAAGATTTTGTTTGAATAAAGAATTCTGAAACATTAAGAATCTGAAAACATATGCTTCAATATAAAATGTCTGACTCTATAGAAGAGGACACAGGATCTGGAGAAGTTCAAGGACTTACCCAAGGCCACAGAACTGAGGGACTACCTCTCCATGTTCTACTTCACTAAGTCTTCAAGGCCAGGCTTCTGCAGAGGGAAGGAGGGCAGAGTGAACTGCTCTGACTGTTTCTTTATTTGCTTCTCTCCCGCCAGGTTCCATGTGGGTGAGCGACGGCACATGAGTCTGCTAGGGACGCCATAACCAAATACCACAGTCTGGGGCTTTTCCACCACAGAGATTTAATTTCTCGTAGACCCGGAGGCTAGACATCCAAAATCCAGTTGACAGTAGGGTGACTTTCTTTTGAAGGCCACGACTAAAGATTTACTCCAGTCCTCTCTCCTTGGCTTGTAGATGATCATCTTCACCCTGTGTCCTCACATCGTTTTCCTTCTGCACGTGTTTCTGTCCAAGTTTCCTCTTCTTATGAGGATACCAGTCATGTTGGATTGGGGGCCCCCCAAAGACCTCATTTTTAACTTAACCACCTCTGTAAAGATCTCCAAAAATAGTCACATTCTGAGGTGCTGAGGGTTGGGACTTCATCATAAGTTTTTTGTGGGGACAGAATTCAGCCCATAACAGATGGCAAATGATTCTTATTTCCCTCATAACCCTGGATCAATGGGTAGTGGCTGCCCCGATGCCCCACCAGAAAGTGTGAAAAGGATGCTGCAGCAGAGTCCCCATGGGTCCACATTGCCAGTGTCTGCCACAGAGCACTGTGACAGCCACAGTTCTGCCCTTCGTGATGCAGGGCATATAAAGACTGCTTCCTTTCAGCAGGGATCAGAGATCACCGTGGTGTGCCCCAACACACCAAAACGGTCCAAAGCCACAGTTCCGAGACAAGGTCCATGGTGACCTTGGGGGCCTCTCAAGCCCTTCGTTTTACAGTTGAGGCCAGCTGAGGCCTGGGGAGACCAAGTCTTGCCTTGGACCACTTGGCTCCTTTACAGCAGCATCAAGTCTAGACCCCGACTTCACATCTTTGAACTAGTGACCTTCCCAACTCCTCAGGTTGCTACCAGTGACGCCCAGATAAAGGCAGATGCTCCTCTATTTCCCAGGCAGGGCTGCAGAAGCCCCCATTTCCACAGACACAGGAAGGAACCGTGTGAAGAGAACTGAACTAAAAGCCGAAAGGACTCCTTGCAGTCTGGGGCCAACGCCATGACTGGTTGGGTCCCCAGGCATTAAAGGGATTGAGACTGCATCCGGGCCTTTCCAAAAAGAACACTGTCATCACTTAGTGACAGCCGCCATTGCCAAAGGCAAAGGACTGGGGACTGGAAAGGTGAATAGTATATATTTTCTGGGTTAATCTCTAACATCCCTTCTAGTCCTAAGATTGCAACAAGGACAGGAGCCATGGGTTTCTTCCTTGAACTAACTAGAAATCTGGACTAAGAGACATGCCATGATTGTCTTCATGCCCAAACTCAGTTCTGTGACCTCCTCTGAGGGCCTTCAGAAAAGGCCACTTAGTTGCAGCCCCTGACCCAAGAAGCTCCAGCTCCCCATTGTTTATGCATCCATAGTTCCTGGCCCACTGAAGTTACCACCGGTTTCTCCAGGCAGAACTTTCCCCCTGGAGTTGGCTGCTGAGACCTAACTCTGGGTCCTGGCTAAACACTGGCAACTTCCATTTACCTGATGCAAGTGACAAGGAGTGTTGCTAAAAAGATACCCCTCAGCTCTTGCAGGTGATGGGGCATGCTGAAGATCGGATAACTTAAGGGCCTGGAAAAAGGTCAACTACAAGAGAATAGATTCCATTTCTCAACGGCTCTCCAACAAGCACAAGTGTGTGGCTGGCCCATGGGGCTGCACAGGGAAAGGCACATGGGAGAAGGTGAAGACACTGGCCTCTTAACTTCATACAGAGACAATGAGCCTCGTTCAAGTTCTTCTCCAACTCAGCTCACAAGTCTCCAATTTCCTCTTACTTCCTCTTGGCAGGTGGACCTGCAGCAGCTTCTGGGAACGTGTGGGCTAGGTGTTGACCACCTAGAGGAAAAAGCCCCACGTGAATGGGTGTGAGAGAACCCAGGTGGGTTAAGAGCTCAGGTCTGGAGAAGATGATCTAGTTTCAAATCACAGTCCTGCCTCTTTCTAGCTGTGTGACCTCAGACAAGTTACTTAACTCCTGTAAACCTCAGTATCCCATCCAAAAAATGGGAAGACTAACAGAACCTAGCTCATGGGGTTGTTAAAGGATTAAGTGGGACTGCATTTATCTGTGCTGTTATTAGCATTATTAATTCAACAGATATCTTGGGAGCAAGTATGCTGAACTGCTTGGGATACAAAGATGTGTCAGATGTTTTTTACACAAATTTCTTGGTCAATTACAACTGAGTTATCATATGCTATCAAGTGCCAAATTAGATATCTATCCAAAATATAAGGCAAGAAGAATTCATGCAGCCCGAGGGGCTGAAGAATTTACTTTACATAGTCGATAACATTTGAGCAGGACACAGAGGAAGGAATAATGTTTTACCTCGAGTCCTCACCAAGGAATCAACATCTGCCACGAGGAGCAAAGCCTGTTGTGGGAAACCTGAGTGTGGGCTGTGCCTGGAGACAGTCAAATCCCTGGGTTTATTCTCTTGGTTCCAGGAGGGAGGATCCCCAGAAGTCAGAAAATATGGTTTGACCTGACCCTGGCAGACGGCGTCACCTCAGTCAAGTCACCCTACTTCTCAGTCAAATGGGATGAATTTCCCACAAAGAGGTTCCATAAGGTTTAAAGTTTTAAGTAGGACATGTGTGGAGGCTGTGGGAAATTAAAAGAGCTGTCAGGCAAATAATCACAGGAACAAGTGTTTACTGAGCACTTGCTACCTACCAGGCACTGTGTTACCCCAACAACTGTTACTATCGCTGCTTGACAGTCCAGGCAACCTGCTGGAAGAGAGGTCATTTGCTCAGACAGCACAACTCGTAGGTAGACCTAATACTGAAGTAAGTGAAAGAAGGAGATGGTGCTCATCCTCTCATCCCTAGACTTGCTGGAACTACCATCTAATTATCAGAGGGTCTGGCTTGAGCAACACGAGAAACGGAGGCACCGAGCAATGCCACGACCAGAACTGGTTTCAGGGTGAAGATAGCGTCCTGCTTGAGTCCATCTTGCCAGCCCCTAGAGAGGCACAGAGCATCTGGGTCGCTCTGTCTCTACTGTGAATGTCACAGCCATAGAACATCACTCTTTCTTTGCCCACCAGATGCCAAGAAGAGCTCAATGTACAAATGTCAAGTTTCACGGAAGCGCACCCCAGGTCATGGCCAGGATTCGGGGCAACCAGAGCCAGGAACACATGCCTGACGGCTGTTGCTAAGTTCCTGAGGCCATCCTTGCCCAGAGGCCCCAGTCCCATAGGACATCCCACTGGAGGACCCAAGGCTGCTGAAAGAGCTCCCTTGTCCCCTGCAATGAGCTTTGGCAGAATTGAACTAAAGGAAAGTGGGCCAAGGGTCACCAAGTCCTGCAAGGCTCAGGTAGGAAGGACCAGCCAGCTGTGCGAAGCTCAGTGGGAAGCTGGCTGGGACTCCCAGGGCAGGTCTGGCAGGAACAGGTAAGGATGCATCTGGGCGGCCTGGAGGCTGGGGTTGACGAGGCCTCATGGAGGGAACTAGCTCAGGATGTCAAAGAAATCCCATCCACTGAGAGAGCTGGGAAGTAAAAGCGCCCAGTGAGAAGTTGGCACCCGTGCTGCCTAGGGCTGGGTGAAAGCCCTGGTTAGCAGTTTGTCTGCTTTTGAGGAAAATGAGGAATGGTGGGGGGTGGCTTCTGGTGCATAAAACAAGAGTACAGCAGGGTGATCTTGGGTGCTGGCTACCTCCCTCCTACAGTGTCCTCCATTACAGCCACCTGTCTGATTTTCTTTCCTCCTCCTCCTCTTCTCTTACTACTACTTCCAGATAATGTTTATTGAGTACTACCACTATGCCAGGCACAGTGCTAGGCACTTTATGTGTATCATCTATTTAATCTACATAACAACCCTCTGAGGTAGGCAATACCTAAAGATTTCAGAGAGGAAGAAACTGAAGCTCCGAGAGGGCTCAGTGAACTGCCCAAGGCCACAGACCTGGTGCAGCAGCCACATCCAGTTTCTTACTCTAAAGTTCAGGATCTTCCCGTTGCACTGCCTTGCCTACAAAGCCTTTCTGCAGACAGACAGCCATCAGACGACTGTCTACCAGACACTGCACTTGGGCTGTTTCTTTTTCTCCAGTGAAAGAAGTCACCAACCATGTCACAGTGTATATCCCCAGAGGGGATGTTCTTCAAGAAAGAGACAGAGACTTAAGAAAACCTTTTGCCTTCTGACAGTTTGAGAAAGAAGCAGCCCCTCTGCAGGGCAGGGAGTCAGAGAGGAGAAAGCAGTATCAATGTTCTAGGCTGGTGAAGGGGTGGACTTGGAAGCCAGACCTCAATCAATAATGCTGTTGATAACTTCATCCCTGGAAAACATCTGAGCAAGTGAAGGTGAGCTGAGAGAGCCTGTGATCCTGGAGCCACAAAGGCCAGACTTGAGCTGCAGCGCCGCCCAAGAATGGTGCAGAGCTGTGATCTCCCAGTCTCACCATAGCCAGTGAGAAACCACATCACTAGAAGACTGACCACACTCTGATTTCCTCCTCAGCGAGTCTCCAGTAAAGAGAGGCCGTCTTTTCTGCTAAGTAAGCAAGCCCTGGGGTTTGGAACAATTCAAGGGGTGATGAGAGATTCTGAGCTTCCTTTAATAAGGCATCCGAGGATTTCAAGCAATTAATAGAAAAATAAGAAGATCGATGCTATTTACACACTGAGGTTGCTCCATAGGCGGTGATATTATTGAGTTTTTCTTGGTGTTTCTTCTATAGGTCTTTTATTCCATAGGCATCATATGACAAAGGAGCGACTGGGATGACTTGTTCAAGACAGCCACGACTTACCCACGTGTGGATGGTTCTTCTCCCTCCGCCAAGTCAGAGCCACCATCTATGGCACACAGACTGTGCACTGCTCAACCACAAGGGGCGCTGTTCCCACAGACCACAGTGTGAAGGGTTTCTCCTGGAATTAAGGGACAAAGAGGCACTGAACTGCACTCTCCCATCATCCAAGAATCAGGCCCAGTCCACCCATCTCCACTTAGCCTTCCCGTGACAGCCCTGCTGACAGGAGTCACCCCATTGGGCATGCCCACAGTGACACTGCCTGCCCTCCATGTGAATCACCTGTCTTTCCCACCAGACAATCATTCTTAACCTCTTTGGAAGAGTCCTGGGATGCCTTTAAAATCCTATCAAAGATACAAACACATTCCCCAAGGGTGGGGGGGGGCAGGCGGCTGCACAAACACAGGTAATTTCATACTCAATTTCAGGAAATTCGCAGATGCCTAAAAGTCCACCCACAGCCATTCCTAGTGTAGTTCCCATGAGAGCAGAGATAAGATCTGTCTGGTTTACCATGGTATCCTGAGCACCAGCACAGTGCCTGACATAGAGCAGCCCAATAAATGCCTGTGGGATGAAAACATGATTAGCCCCGGGCAGTTCTGGAGTGCAGGATCAGTGTCGGACCCATTTCTAGAACCCCCGAGCGTTCTTGAGACAATCGCCCCTCAAACAGCCTGGCATAACACTCAAAATGCTCATTGATACAATGGTTGCTCAGTTCCCCTCTGGCATGGGCACCTCAACCAGCCTGACCCTTCCAGGCCCAGCAGGCAAGGCAACGAACTTCACCGAGCTCCAGGGCTCCCCACGGAGAGGCCATGTCCCACACCGCGTGGGCAATCTGACACAAGGACTTTTTACGCTTCCCTTTGTTTCTGCCCAAGGAGACAGAGAAGTTTGTTTAGCGAGGTGAATGATAATACTAATAAAATCATCATCATCATCCTTTATCTGATTTGCAAATTAAACCATCCTCCATATTTTCACATGCTCTTCTAGTCTTTTTCTCATGTCATCCAGCGAAATGCACATTGTCCTCATTTTACAGGTCAGGAAGCCGAGGCTCAGAGGGGCCAAGTAGCTTGTCCAAGTCACACTGTCTGTCAAAGCCCACAACCAGCAGCCTGGAACTCTGTTTCTCAGGCACTCTTCTGTGAACCTCGGGCTGCCATCTGAGCAATTAGTGAAGCACACATCAAGTGCCTTCCACAGGCAGACATCAGCACCCTCTGAGTTCAGTCTATCTGGCCATGCCTGCATCGAGTTAGAACAGTAAAGCTGATAGGCAAGGATCACCTGCCACAGGCTTCCAGCGACCAAAGGCCAGACTAAATCTGGCCAGGGACTGCCATCAGGACTCTCTTAAGTCCACCATCAGTGACACAGTAGCCAAAATACCCCACCCTTCCTCCACCACCAACTGCTGGCCACAGGAGCTACTCTACCACACCTCTCCTCTCCCAAGAGTGGGCAGGTATGTCCCTACACCTGGGCCACAGGGCATGACGGAAGTTGAAGGCCTGGAACCTCAACTTCCACAAAGAACAGTCCAAGTGATAGAAGTAAAGAAAATGAGATTGGGAAGTAAGTTGAAAGGACCTCAGAGCAGGGCCCCTGCTCAAAGGGAGAGAAGTCTGTGGGAGGCACTCTGCCTGGTCTTTAGGACATAAAGGGACATGCTACCATGGGGCATTGAACTTGCTTTTTTCCATCTATATCAGATGTAAAGAAAGGTAACAGCTCCTACTGCAACAGGCAATTTTTAGATTGAATGTGAATGAGGACTTCCCCACTGGAAGAGTGAAGGAGGCTGTGGGGAGCCCACCCCAGAGAGCTTCAGAATAAGATTTGCAGTCCCTAGTGTCGAATCACTTAAGGGCACATTGCCTTGCACGGAAGTAAAGGGACAGAGCAGCTGACCCCCGCACGGGCTCCCTTCCCAATCTGAAATTCTGTTCAAAGCTCTTTGGTGGAGGCTGGATCGCCTTTGGCGATTCTGGAAGGTGGTCTGGGAGGAAATGACCACATCCAGTTTATAGATGAAGGATGAGATCGTGGGACCCCTCCAAGGCAACACTTTTTCCACTAAGCTATGGAGAACCGTGCATCTTACCAGACGGGATCTCTCCTCTCAGCAGCTCAATTTCCAAGGTCTGAATCCCTGTACCAACCACTGAGATTTCTGAGAAAGCCCAGGAAAGCTTGTCCGCAGACACGGGCTGGGGGTTGGACAGCTGCACAGCCACAGCAGCCAAGAGTGAGAAATCACAGTGACACCCCTTATCTGGCCAGAGCTGCCTGCAGATAAGGGAGAAAATAGTGCCGTTCACAGCCACTTCCTGGGTTTGTGATCAAGCATCCCCCTCAGTCCCATCAAAAAAAGACTCCAGTCGTGAAACGCTCCTCTCTTCCTGCCTTTTTGTCTTCTCTCTGTTCTTTGCTCTCTCCCCAAGCCTCCTTCCTTATCTTACTGCTCCCTGTCCCTGAAGCATGCTAGTCCTCACCTCTCACCTCTTACTGCAAGGCAGAGAAGCCACTCTAAATGATGACAGGTGCTGGGAAAAGTCCCTTGCCCCCAAATATTTCTCACTCACAAAAACTCGTGTTCCCAAAATGCAGGGCATGTGTGTATGGACTGGTTAACTCTCACAACTCCATGAGAGTTGTTACATCACAACGCCCCCCTTTGTGCCGGGGTGGACCCAACGATGTGTCCAGTCCACCCCTGTGCTAACACCGAGATACACAGGCTTCCCCAGCTGGGTGACTGGGTGGCAGACACAAGGGCAGCTGGACCACCCCCATATGAAGTTCTCACTTGTCATTTTCTGTGTGAGCCTCACCAGGAGAAAGGCTGAACACGGGCCTGGCGGACCTACAGCAGTCAAATCCAAGGCTCCTGAAGAAAGGAAGGGAAGGTGCTAAAACAAAACAGCAAGTCCAGACCAGAGAACTGGGGCTCCCAAAGATAAATGCTACTTCACAGTATGTCTGGCACACACCTCACTCTGTTACCACTGCCACCCCCAATCTACATCCCCCCCCCCAACCCAACCCAAGAATGCCTATGGACTGACTTTTAGCAGTGACTGAAGAGGGATGCTGAGACCCTCTGACCACCTACATGCTTCGACTGCCAAGGCAGCTATTCCCTCTTGCCCTGGTCCTCCTGAGTTCTGAGGGGTGAAGTAGCCCAAGAGCACACAGTAAGTGAAAATGAAGTGGATGGGAATCTGTATCAGGCACTAGAGTGCCTGGATTTGAATTCTGCCGCATCACCTACTCCACCTGTGACCATGGGTTCATGGTAACTTTCCTGGCCTTCTCTCATGTGTACAATGGGTGTTTTAATAGTACCTACATTGCTACAGTCTACTGAAGGTTAAATGAGATAATACAAGGACATGCTCAATACTTGGCACATAATACGTGCTCAATAAATTTTAACAATATTACTAGTTGGGTCTGAAGCCTTTGGATTTGTGGTAGTGTTTTTGTTTGGTTGGTTCTTTCTAAACCAAATTACCCTTTGTGACATCAAGAGGAGGTTGAGATATTTATGACTCAGCTCCTGACTCAGGGAAAACAATGACCTTTGGAAATGTCATGAAAAGTGAACTTTGTCCTTGCTGCAGACTCGGATTGACAATTTTGATAACTCCCCACTCCAAGGCTCTGCCCTGTTAGAGCAAAGCAGACCCCAAACCTGGGTTCTCTCCACAATCTCTGAAGACCAGCCTCCTGAATCAAAGTTCAGAAGGAGCCTCTTTTCAAAAGCAACTTTAATATCAGACTAGCCAAAAAGATACTGTGCTCCAGTCTTAGTGACACCACTCTCACTAGTGATTCTTACAAAGACCTGAAAGTCTCACCGTTCCACAGAAGAGCTTGAGTAGAATGGAAGATTGTGCAGTTCAGGGAGACCCACTATATACTATGTGAAGTCACTAGACATTTGAAAGCAGAAATGTCTTTCTCCTTTGAGTATTGCATCCTAACTGCCATCCAAAGATGATTTATATGTGCTCATCCTTATTACAGACTACACATAATAAAGCCATGATAAAAATCATATCTGCATAGATTCAGGCAGCTCTGGGAGAGAGGCTGCCAGTTTTGTTTGACAAGACACTCAATCAAGCAAAAAAGGTTTAAAATATTCCAGGAGGACTCACTGCCTGCTCAAGACTGTATATTTTTATCCAGATAACAGAAATCCTAATTGAGTACAACATTAGTACTCATTTTTCCTAACTCCTTCCCGCAATAAGGAGCACCGATGGAAAATTATGGAAACACTTTGCTTTTGTGGGTTATAAAGAAGAAGAGTTTGCGTCTCCATTTGTTTGGGTGCTTGTAAGCAGAAAGTGAACAGACGTAGTAAGGCTGAGTTTTTCCCTACAGTTTTGACTCACTGGGTGAAAACTTTCCTGTGGGACCTTTCATATGTTTAAATCCCTGTTAAAGTCTCCCTTGCACTTAGATCGATAGCCGGGTCTGGACAGGCGAGGCGAACGAGACACACATCCAGGCGAAAATTTAAGGCGGCACCCAAAACTCAGAAATCAAAATAAGTAATATCTTAATGCAATATTTCTTAGAAGTAGAAATGAATGCCCAAAGAAATCTATGGTGACGAAAAATATACAAATTTTCAATAAAACCAGGAGCCACATCTGCACTTCTACAGCACTGCCTCGCTCGCCTCCCCTGCAGCCCTGGCCCCGGCTCCCAAGATTTATTTACGAAAACAGACAGCTTGTCTACAACTCATAGTTTGCGACTTTTATTTTTAATATTGCATTAAAACGTTATTTATCTTGATCTCTGTATGGTTTGGGGGTATTCTTTGGTGCCCCCTTTAAATTTCACACAGGAGGCAAAGGCCTCACTTGCCTCACCCTAATCCCAGCCCAAGAATGTAGACAAAGATGCTCCAAAGCCCACAAGAAAACTTAAAAACCACAAATTTACTCATTCCAATAACCCCTTCGTCACCATGGCATCCAAACACCTTTCCTCCAGACTGAAGGTAAGCGGGGGCGGGCACGAACACAACTCCTGAAAAGAAACCTTTTCCAGCTGTTACAAGAGCTGACAGGTTGATAAAAATATTTAAAGGCATAATACTGAAACAGAGAAAAAATTAGAAATGTAATAATAAAGTTAAATGTAACTCTTTTAAAGCATAACTCTTCTGAGAGACGAGTTTTATGTCGGACCAGCATTTGAAGTAGTGGCAGTCATTATTAACGGGAACCTCTGAGAGAGAAGATTTAAATCACCGAAGTAATAAAAGCTGAACAAGGACTAGCACCTTGAAAGGCACTTGGAGAGAAGATTGCATACAAATGCAATTAAAACGATGCTTATAAAATACTAAGATGTTAATTGGGTTCAGTCCCAGAAGCCCCAGCAGTACAGTATGTCAGAAGTTAGCTGGTTTGAAGTTTAAAAAGAGTAGTTTAATTTGCACACCTTGTCCTAATTACAGAGCTTTCTGCAGCCCGCATATCTGTATGGTTTATTGTAGCTTGGAGCTTTGTAAAACAAACACACACACCAGTTAATTGGGTTATTGCGATGGAAAATTGGGCTACAGAACAGCAACCTCGCTCGCTGGCCTGCCTTTACAGCTGGTAATGAACGCCCCAGCCACGTCAGGGAGCCCTGATTTGTAAGGTGTGCCGTTTACAGCTTGGTGATTCTGTGGGTCTGAGGAATAGGAGGTGAGGCCGGGCAAACAAAGAATCGCACCAGATAATGCTGCCTCCCATCCGCACTCCCGCCCCAGCTGGCTTGTTTAGAACTTCAAGCACTGCCACCCCCTCCCGGGTCCCTGCCCTTTCAAGCATCGCAGGCCTGTCTGAAGGCCTCGTTCTCACATGAAAGCCCTAAGCCCCTGGAACATAGCAGGGAAGAGTGGCTCCGCCAGTGGCCCTGTTTTCAGAGCACCTGCAGGGAGACCTTGTGAGGCTTTCTCTCCTAACCAGCAAATAAGGACGTAATGCCATCAAAATAAGACCATTAAATCGCATTAGGGGCGAATGTGGCTGAATCATTTTCCAGGAGCCTGACTGGAATGTGCTTCCAGTGGTTGGGGTTTGGGCCATTTCACGCCTGGGACTGGCAAACTTCATTCTCGGGGGAGGCCGGAAAGCTGGGACAGATCTTGGGTTTATGGCCTCTTCGGTCACAAATGCAAGATCCCCAGGCCTGCTCCCAGCTTGTAGAAAACAGGGGGGTCCCTCAGTCTTTGAACATGAGTGAAAAAGGAAATGTCATCTCCTACCAGAGCCCAGAGCAGTTCCACACATGGGACCCGCGGTCCAGGCCAGGCTGGGGTAGCCAGTCCCATGCATACTCAGATGGCCAGCACCTAGCTCCAGCTTGCCCTCCACCTGTGTGCAGGGGGTGCAGCTCCACACTCTGAGAAGAAAGTCACCTGATCGATGAAAGCACCCTCAGGAGTTGAGATCTCGAAGTTTTCTCCACCAAGAGTATCTGCACTTTAAAAGAGAGCAGCCTTGGGTCATGTGTCACCCACATGGGAGAAGGAGGGGCTTGGGAGCCGGGACCCTCACTCAGAGCCATTCACTCAGCACACTGAGCAGACTCTAAAACTCTGGACACTGAGGATGAGTTTCAAAATGCTGGGTGCTGTAGAGATGTCAAAATGCGAGGTCTCTCTTGTCAATGAGCAGGCACTGGGGAGAGGCAAAGCCCACGCCTGGTTTTCAGGGGTTCAGGGCTGGTCTGGAGGGTGAGTGGAGTAGAGATTATTATCTACCCCAACAACCTCCCTGGAAGTTTGGAATTAAAAATGTTTACTTTGGGCTAATCAAAACCCTAAGGAGGGCACCGTCCCACCGCCCAGATTTTAAGTAAGCCTGGCCATGCCGACTGCCACTTAGCACCTGGGAGACCTGGAGCAGAGGCTCAGCCCTGTGAGCAACCCTGGCCCGTCACTCAGCAGCTGTGCGGCCTGGGGCCCCTCCCTTAAGTGTTCTCTGCCTTAATGTCCCCGTCTATCAGCCAAAGAAACTAATTTACCTCCCCTGTGGAGTTCAAGACATAACTCAAGTAAAGCACTTAAAACACTACCCGGAACAAAAGCACTAAATAAATGTTACCTATTGTAATTACTATGATTAAATATTATCCTTGGCTTATGGATGAGGAATTGAGGCTCAGAAAAGTTAAGTAATATGCCCAAGGTCACACACACACACACAAACACAGACACACGAAAGAATAGAAATGTACGTCAAACCCAGAAATTCTTACCCCAAAGCCCAAGGTCTTAATCACTGAGGGCAAGTCTGCCTGCGGGGACCACCCTACATTCCAGGGCTCGTTTACTTAATCTGCGTCTTTTCCAACCCATGGCCTAGAAGAAAAGAGGGAAGTGGGGACATCTGAGAACCCAGGGTGCATCTGGGGAGAGACAGAAACTGCAGATCTGAGAACCTCGGGTCACCGCAGACATACCACCCATTTCACAATTGCCCCCAGATGGGTCCTGACCCTGGGAACCAGGCTTAAGGACAGCAACAAGGAGAAACTCCTGCAGTGCAAAGCTACTTCGGTTTCTGCTTAAAATTGACTTTGAGGTTGTATTAAGGGAGAAAGCATCAGCAAACCCAGCCTCCCTGGCTCCGACAAGCCCGCGGCAGGCAGGTTATTATTATTATTTATTATTTGTTGATGGATATTCAAAGCCATCAGTCAGGTCTTCCCCGGGGCCAGGAAGCCGAAGAGCAACGGTGCTAGAAATCTCAAGCTCAGCTCCCAGAGCTGCTCGGGAAGTAAGAGTTATTAAAGTACACTTTTCCATTGCTATCTGCTCTGTGGGGTGCTTGACCCTACATCTGACTTCAGGCTCCTGCCGTCCCTGCAGTACAGGCAACAGAGAGTCATACAAATTGCAAAGAGGGACTCCGGGGATGGTTGCAGAGGCACTGGAGGGGAGGAGGAGGGTGAGGGGCTTGTGGAAATGGGGACTGTGTACCCTGTTTCATACCCTCTCTGCCTTAACCTTTCATTCTTCCACACTCACTGGATTCAGCAAGACCAGAAGATAATGAAAAGTGCCCAAGGAGAAAATGGATGGAGTTGTCAATGGCATAAAAGTCCATGTATTAAGAGAAGAGTCCCTTGCCACATCATGTCACAAGGGTGAATACTGACCGTATCCCTCACTGGGGACTTTCAAACTTTTTTTGACCTTGACTATGACCCACAATTAGAAATACACTTTACAACATGCCCTAGTTTTCCCACTCTCATTTCTACCTCAGGGGATGCCCTCTGACACATTCTATAGTCTTTAATTTTGTTTAAAAAAAAGAATGTTAGTGCCCTCCCTGGTATGGTTCAGTTAGTTGGGCATCATCCTGCAAAATGAAAGGTTGCTGGTTTGATTCCCGGTCAGGGCACATGTCTGGGTTGTGGGCCCAGTCCTCTGGTTGGAGCGCATGCAAGAGGCAACCAATCAACGTTTTTCATATCAATGTTTCTCTCCCTCTCTTTCTCCTTCCCCTTCCTTCTCTCTAAAGATAAATAAAATCTTTTTATAAAAAATCTTACTGTAGAGACACAAATTTAACTCCACACCCACCTTAGGCCTTGGGAATAAGAATCCTCTGAAGTTAGGGCACCAGCTTTCTGCAACTAGCACCCCAATGACTCTCTGCACCCTGAACTACGCCTTGGGCACTCAGCTGCCCCAAACTGCTGTCTCAAGGAATGACTCAAATCACCCAGGAGCTCTCAATGTCTGGAGTGGCCAGTTCTGTAAGGCCTGGTCTAGGTCTCCGATGGTCAATTTCATGCATCATTTCGACAAGGCCACGGTGCCCAGCTGTTTGGTCAGACGCTAGTCTAGACTTTGCTGTGATGGTGTTCTGTAGATGTGACTCACTTATACCATCAGCTGACTTCAACCGAAGCAGATTATACTCTATAAGGTGGGTGGGCTCTGTCCTGTTGATTGAGAGTAATAAGAGCAAAGATTGAAAAGACGGAGGTTTCCCAAAAAAGAAATTTTGCCTCAAGACTGTAACAGAAATCCTGTCTGAGCAGCCGAGCTGCCAGCCTGCCCTACATATTACAGACCTGCCAACCCTCACAATTGTGTAAGTCAACTCCTTAAAATAAATCCATGTGTATGTGTGTGTGTGCGCATATATACAATGTGTGTATGTGTGTATGCATATATACAATATGTATGTGTGTATATACACACACATATACATGCATGCACATGTGTGTGTGTGTGCATCTATATGGAGGGAGGAAGAGAGAGAGGAAGAAAACTTCTATTCGTTTCTACTAGCGGTTCTGTTTCTCTGGAGAATACTAGCTAATACAAGGTCTAAAGTCACATTTACTACTAAATAAACATCTTAATATAAAAAGAGTGTTTATTCTGGCCACACAATGGAAACAAAACTAAAGGGAGGAAGAGTGGATTCAGAGGGACACAGTGAGAGAGTTGTAGTGGAGGTGAGAACACTGTACCTGAGTTGGTGTTGGGAACCGAGTGAAGAGGGTGTCTCCCGAGACAGTTATGAGCCATGTTCCCTGGGAATTCACGGTGAATTTGTTACGGGGGTTGAAGAAGAGAAAGGAGTACAGAATTATGCCCAGGGTTTTGGCTTGGCTCCATGGGTAGGAATAAAAAATAGAGTGAGCAGACTGGGGAGAGAAGATGATGAATTGAAATTTATACCTATTATATTTGTGATGTTTGCAGAAACCTGAAGGTGAAGAGGCCTAGTAGGTGACTGCATACATGTGTCTGGAGTTCAGAATCAGACCCAATCTAGAGAGAGAGAGACTCTGGAGTCGTTCACAGTACGCAGTATTGAAGACATGGGGGGACATATATGATATTCATTAAGACACAAGCTGTCTGGACTGAGAGAGAGGGGGCTCATATGTCTAAAACACACTGGAATATGCCAGCATTAAATACAGCTGGGTAAGGATGTCTACATGTCCAAGTTTCCAAATGCCCCGATGTTACCACCAGGTATCTGTCTCTCTCCACCTTTTATCTCAGTGTTTCTCTCCCTCAGGGTGGGAAAATCAACAAAGCAACTCCAGGCCAAGAGCCTACAAATTTAGTACCCTCCATAAAAATTAAAAAAAAAAAATAAAGAAACATCTCTTTCCCAGTAGAACCAGCAAAAGTCCCAGGGTGGCGAGGGTAGGCTGTCCCCCCAGTTCTTACCTGGTTCACACTCCTCATTTGCATCTCTGCACAAACGTCAGCTTCCAGTGCGGCTCCCCAGACCACACTGTCTGGGACAGCTCCCTACCTCGGTCACTCGTCTCACCTGTACCCCACTGTACTATATGTTACAGCACTGTACTACCTGACATTACTTTGTGGATTAATTGTGCATTTAACTATTTGTTTATTATCTATTTTCTTAAGAATATAAACTCCATGAGCACAGAGACTATTTCGGTTCTATTCACCTTTGGATTCCCAGTCTCCAAAACACTATCTCCTGGCATAGAATAGATGCACAATAAACATGGGTTGAATGAATAAGTTCTGACCACGGTAGGAATATTTACACCAATGAAACACTACACATTGTGGCCTTTTCCCCCGAAATGCTCATTGCTAAACATTTCCCAGCACACCAGAATCACATACCCTGATAGTAGGAGAGATTTTGTTGGTTCTGCCAAAACAAACCAATGTGCTTTTACTGAAGGAAGGGGGGACACGTACTGGGAGGGCCGAACAGTAGCCAGCCACTGTGGCAAAGCTGACCAGGAAGAGCTCACAAACCAAAGAGAGAGAGATATCAAAGATAAAACTTTGTAGGCACCAACGTTAAAAGGAAAGATGGGTGAAGAAGAACCCACAGAACATATGTTGAAGAGCAACCAGAAATAAGAATCAAGACATTGTGGTGTCATAAAAAGTCAAGGAAAAATTGAATTTCAAAAAGAAGAAACAGTCCATTCTATCTTATGCTGCAGACAGAGCTCAAGGTAGCCTAAGATAGTAATTAAAGGCTACGGTCTCCATTAGGTTGATGAGACAGTGAGATTCTGACATCCATGGCCCACATTTCTCTCTACCAGGCAGAATTAACGTATCAAGTCATTGAGCACAGGGCACCTGCCTCCTTTTCTCAGCCACTGACGCTCTCTGTGCCTGTGGGGCAAAAGCAGGGCTCTGTACTTCCTGTGGCCCATTGGGGCGCCACAGGCACAATACATCCTGCTCTCCCCTTGGGTGAGAGCACCTTTAAAATCCTACCTTGGGAATGAAAGAGGGCAGTAACCAGTGATGCTAGGGAAGGGCTTCCAAACTGTTTCTGGCTCAGGCTGAAGACCACTGGTAACTTTATGTTTGGGGTTCTGTGGTTTCCACAGAGTTACTCGGTTGAGAAAAAGGAAGAGTTACTTGATTGAGGGCTGATTTGGATGACTGTTTCCTGTTTGCAAGCTCTATCTCCCCATCTATATGCCAAGAGTCTTATCAGAAACCATAAATATTGCTGACCTAGGAGACAAGACTGAGGTCACAAATCAGCCCACAATGGAGACTTGCCACAGTGATCTGTGATCCTACGTAACTCACTGAACTTTTCTGGGCCTCTGGTTTCTTTTCTACAAGAACAAGAAAATTCGGACGACACCATTTCACATGTATCTTTCAGCTCGAAATTGGTTTCTGTATTTTGAATTACTTTGTATTCCTGAGTCTCTACCATTATGTGGAATGCTCCAGTAAATACCTGCTGGAAGACTGAAGTGTTAGGAAGCAATATATTACACAGTCATCATATTAGTACCAGAGAGAAAGGGGTGGGGAAAACATAACACAAGCTACAACCAAGCAAATTAACATCAGACCATGACTTTGTAATGAATGGATTCAGAATAAGGGCACTCTATCTTGGCCCCATCTGTAAGTGGTTTATTACTGCAAATTCTAGAAAGCCCTCATATATCAATCTCATTTACATCATAACCCTACCCCATGGACAGTGTTGTAACAAAGCAACAAAATGCTCCTTCCTTGCCTTCAGCATTTCGCTGGCCATAATTCTCACTGGAACAGACCCCACCCCTGGCATTGGCCAAACTAAGCAGATGACTTATATCAATTAGGACTCTTTGGTGGCCAACAACAGAAATTGACTTAAGGGGATAAAAAGGCAATTGTTGTAAGTCTACTGTACAGCTTGCAGAATAAAAAGGAGAGCTGGTTAACCAAGCACCAGAAAGACAAGAAGCAGGCGGCTCAGGGATATCAGTCACTCATGACGTTTTCTCAAGAGCACTGCTGTCAGATGGCTCAGCTTCCGTCTGTCTCTAGGTGTGAGTCCTGGGAGGAAAAACTGACTGGCCTTTTCTGGGCCATATACCTACCTCTGGGATCAATGAGGAGTGACTCTTCCCAGAGGAATGGTGTATGAGGTACATCTATATGTGTATATATGTATGTGGTATAACTGTGCATGGATATGTATGAGTACGACATATACGTGTGTGCATATATGTATAGCTACATCTGTACATGGTGTGTGTGAGTCTGTATGTGTGAGATTATATGTAGGTGTGTAGGTATATTCTGTTTATATATCTGTGCACATGTGCAGGGAAGGAACATGCTAGAAAGAGAAAGTCCACAGTATCAGATACTTTTTTGATAATTTTTCTAAGATGTTTTTGAGTCCCAGTAACATCCTCTACTAGCTACATAACTAGCTATGTAGCCTCTCATTCCTAAGCTTTAGCTACCCTCCTCTGTACAACAGAAACACTAAGACTTACATCGCAGGGTTGCTCTGAGGATGAAATAAGATAATCCATGCATCCGGAAGCAGTAAGACTGGCACAATAACCTCAATAAATAGGAGTTAATATTCTTACTATCTTATTATCTCTCAGATAGACTACAATATTCATAAATAGGTCAATATCTAGTCAAAAAAAGGTGCTATTCAATCTCATTCTTTCTGCCCCAAGAGCATCCATATCGGGAAAGTCACTCTTGTCCCCAACCCCAGGAGGCTGCTCCCTCACTCTCAACTCAGCAGGGTTGCCAGTGTGCTTCCTTCCACCCAAAATATCCTCCTGTCCTACAATCCCACCCCGAAATCCTTCCTGTGCTTCAGGGCTGGGCTTTGACCCACCACTCACATGAGCTCCCACCGACTCCTCCAGACTTCCCTGACCTCTTGGCCCACTGACTGACAATCACCCTGGCAGCAGAGAGGGAGACTGCATCCCACAGCTGTGGCCCCCTGGGGTACCACGTGGAGAAAAACCGTGAAGCAGAGACCATGACCAGAGTCAGCAGGAGGGAACACCATGAAGAATTAAGTGTCTGGCACGAATGCAGTGAGTAGGTGCTGTGAGTTACCGGGCACCTGGCTGCGGTGCCTGCATGTTAGTCTCCATACAATGTGGGGTGCTGTGCACCTCACTCTTCCTGAGCGCCCTTCCCTTGAAACCAGGGACCCCGCCTCACACTTTTTATTGTTGCCCACTCTGACTCGGGTGGTGCTGAGCACAGGCAGGGGATCAATCAAGGCCAGTAGGAGGATTAATTCATTCCTTGACTGGTAGCCAAAAAGCATGAGGTCATGTCCTACAAACTCAGAGCATCTGGGGACAATGAGCACACGCAATCCCACAACTTTCCCAGAGGGGCACGTGGGGACAGTGGCAAGATCATGGCTTTTTGCATCAGACAAAACTGAGTTATACTCCAGTCCACCTATTAACTGGGTGGCCTAGTGGCCAAGTCCCATAACCACACAAAACCCTGGACTCCCTGCCCAGGGGGAAAGGCGCTGACCAGGCCCATGTCGCAGAGTCACTGAGAGGATTCACAAAGACCAGACTCACGAGACGCCTGGCCCCGTTCTGGGCGGAGAATAAGCATTTAGTATATCTGAGTTTCCTTTTAAGGTCTGAGTAATGAAGCTGAAAAGAATTCAGAAAGTACAAATATCATTGTCACCATCATCATTATATGGCGATCTGGCTTCCCTGGAAGACAGTCCACACCAACTCCTCCTTGTATCAGGCTGCCGGGCGGCATTTGCAAGGAAGTCCCTTTTTCCTTCCCACTTTGTCTCTAGAATGACCCACAGGATACACTCTAGGCTCTCACCACCCCCTTCACAAGCAGTTCAGAGCTCTTCCTGCCAGTACAATGGGCTCTCATTGTAAAGGGAGAGTGGGGGTGGGAGAGCTCAGACACCCTTCCTGCTGAGTCGAGCGTGTATTTTCCAGGCAGGAGCTCGGCACACTCCGACATGTGGAACGTCAGCCAGGGTCAATGGAGACCCTGGGTGACTCTTGCTTCTGCAGTTTTCTGGGGAAATCCAGGGCCTTCAAGTCACTAACTATGTCAGTTGAAATAGCACCTCCTTTTAAAGCCAAAAGTCAATCTAGGATAACCCATACATTCCAACCCAAAGTTGGAGCATTTACTTTTTTAAAATTTATTGGGGTAACATTGGTTCACAAACTATAGAGGTTTCAAGGGTACAACTCAACAAAACATTACCTGCACCTTGCATCGTGCACCCATCGCCCCAAGCAAGGTCTCTAGCTGTGCCAATTTCCCCCCACTTTACTAACTCCCACCTACCCCCACCCCCTTTCACTCTGGCTAAAACATACTGTTGTCTGTGTCTATGTTGTGTGTGTGTGTGTGTGTGTGTGTGTGTGTATACACTCACATATGTATATAGAAATACATACATGTAGTTGTTGGTTTCTTGGCTTAATCCCTCCACCTTCTTTCACCCAGCCCCCCCCCAGCCCCTCCCCTCTGACAGCTTTCAGTCTGCTCCATGTATCCATGCCTCTGGAGCATGTGTTTTAAGGAGCTACCATTTACTGACTGTTCACTATGTGCTAGGTGCTATGCTAAGAACTTACTACACACAGTCATACTTTATCCTCCCAGCAACCCCAAGAGATATCAAACTATGGCTTCTCCTCAAATCTATCTAAAACCCTGTCATCATCTGCAAGGCTGTGTTTCATTGGTAATTAAAATGCACAGGGACATTACTATCCCCTGAGCTAAATCTCTGCCCTGCCAAACACTCAGCACAACCACCCGCAATCCAATAGGGAGGGATGCCCAGGGGCAAAACTCCCACTCTTGTTCCTGAGCCCCAGAGACTTCCTCCTACACCGTCCATTAGCCCTGGCAGGCCTCGCTGGTGTAAATCACCACCTGGCACTCCATGAGAATATCGTTATTATAACAATTGCCGCATTGCACAGTGCTCGCGCCATTCGGAAATGGAGGTCTAATTAGCTCTAAGCTGTAGAAGATTTGAGTATGGTAGTTTCATTTTGGCTTAATGCTCGGTGCCTGGTGTAAAATCTGAATTTATTACTCTTTTTTTAATCATTTCTGCATGGCTCAACCAGTCGTATCAAAACTACTGCATGCTCCAGACTTTAAAAAGTGATTCCCTGTAGGCATTTTAAGGTATAGGATCTATTATGGGAAGATATATATTTGACAGCATTCTGTTTATTACTCAGTTCCAGTACACTGTTCATGAACCCAGTGAAAGATGTTCACAGTAGTAAGGAACACTTTATTCCAGGAAAAAGCAGCACAGGGCAACTTTCTTCGGTAAGTACTGGAATCGAGGTGTGCTGCGTAATTACAGGACTAATGGGCGAATGCTCTGCATCCTCCATAAAGACCCTCAAAAACAAGGGACTATTTCACTGCTACATATCCCCCTAAGATTTCACCCCAAAATATTTTTTTATTAAAAGTAGTGTATCTCAGCAGTGGATAATCTGTTGTTCCTTAAAAATCTGTGAAATTTTTAAAGGAAAAACCCACCCTCTTGCTTCACCCCCCCAGGAACAGCTATTTGGGGTTGGGGGAAGGGAAGACATCCTTGTTCTTCTTTCTCACATCTCTTTCTTCATTCCGTTTATGCTGACTGGCTCAGCTCTTTTCCCAGCTGTTGAAGGGAGCCAGCTCAAAGAGGTCCCATAAAAAGCGCTGTCTGGGTTAAACCAAGTACTTCTGGAAATGACCCTAGTCACTACTTCCTACCACGGCCCGACTCATGCTGGCTCAGTCTCAGCTTCTCTCCTTATTTCTGTGTGGCTCCCAGTCCCTAACTTGTGACTCTGGTCAGCTTCTCTGCTTGGTGCTCAGTCTGGCTTTACCTCAGTATTTACCTTAGGACTGCTCTGCAGCCCGTGGGCCGCTCCCAACCCATCCCCCATGGAACCTGAGCCTAGGCCTAGAGCCCCCGGGCCCCCTGTCTGGGCTGAGGGTCAGTCAACATTTTTGAGGAAAGGAAGTTGCAGGCAAAAAAAAAAGTGAACACAGACAGCTGTTCCCATCCAGTTCCTTTGCATACCTTTACCCAGTGCTCTAGAAGGTCATTGGCACGGGGTCCTCTCGACTGCCCCTCACAGCACTCATGGTCCGGGGAGCCATGTCCTGCAGGATGGCTGAGTACAGAATTGGGGCAAGTATCATGGGGAGGCTGACCCAGAACCCTGACCTTGCAGAGCTACCGAACCAACCAAACTGAGCACCCCCTGCCTCCAGAACTCTTCTTATGTGCAATAATTCTGTTGTTTAAACCACCTTCTGTGGGATAGTCTGTTATGTGCAGGCAAAGCATCCTGATTCAATCACTAGAAATATGACAATATTACATCCTCAAAGTATACAAACAGGTAGAAAAGAAAGAACATGGACTTGACACTTAAACCTAGATGCACATCTTGACTCAGTAGCTCAACTTCATTTATTAATTTATCCATCTCCCTGCTGAACTGTGAGCCTCTGGAGAGTAGTGAGCATGTCTAATTATTCTCTGTTTGGAGAGAGAATGTACTATAGTCTTTTACAAACTCAAACACCTTGACTGGAATCCAAATACAGACAGTTACTAATTGTGTGACCTTGAGCAAGTGATTTTTGACCACTCTAACTCAGAAAGAAAAAAAACTAGGAAAATTTGTAACATAATGCCTACTTTATAAAATTGTTTTAAGATGAACTGAGATAATCCATGTAGTAAGCCATTTAAGCACAGTACCTGGCATAATGGAAGAATTTTTTAAGGCAGTTAATAGAATTAGTTTTATATATTTACCACCTACCTAGAACACATCTTGACAGTTAATAAAAAATTGCTGAATGAGTGACTGGATGAATGAATAACAACTTTGCTTACACTGCTTTGAGTGCTCCAGGAGGCATAAATCTTGGAGGCTTGAGATACTGAAAATTAACTTGTGGTGTGACATAATTTTTAAAATCACAGACTTTTCAGCTGCTTTGTAATAAGTTTAATGGTTCCTTATCCATTTTTTAAAATCTCTAGGTAAGACTTGCCCCAAAGTAATGTGTTGCCTTCATAGGGAACATTCTCTTCTTGATCTGGTTGACAAGGACACAGAGCAGAGATGCCTCCCACTTTCATGCCAGGTATCAGCTTTCCAAACCAGCAAAGCCAGCTCTGATTTCCGGAACTAGGCCCCAGCTGACCTTGCCTAAGCCCTCTGCACTACCCCTCTCCATCTCCCGACCTCGGGAAGCTATGGCAAGTGGTTGCTTGGTAGTGAGTAGGGCCAGAGGGTGCACTGAGTTCTCAGGGTCAAGGGTAATGGGATATTAGAGAGAAGCACTTTAGACCAAGGAGCAATGTCAGAGCTTTCAACATCCACATGCAAATATTCTGGAACATCAACCACATGCCGGGCATGTGTGGAGGGTGCTGGGAACACACCCACACTCCTTCAGGACTGACACATTCATCCCCACAGTGGCTGGGAATATTGGCTATCGAAGGCTTTAAACGGAGTGCTTCTCTGGGAATTGTTCTCAGCGGAAGGAAGCTGCCTTGCCTCACACTTTGTTCCTTCTCTGGTAGCAGCCCACATCTAATGACTGCTCATTTCTGGGGTACAAAGAACTAGCCCCCTTCCCTCAATCTGGAGCAACCCCCAAAACTATTCCAGTGCTGAAGATTCAGACTCTGCAGCACTTACCAGTCAGTTCTATATCTCCCTTCACCCAGTCCTACCTCGTCCCTCTCTCCCAGGTGTTGCCCCTGGGAAGAGGCTGCAGGAAATCTGCATGCAAGTCAGCATCCATTTCCAGGAAATCTGGCCCAAGACAGAATCATTTTAGGTGCCAGAGATACAGCAGTGAACAAAACAGAATTCTTATTAACTTAAAGTCTAGGGGTGGGGCAGGAGTGGGGAGAGAAACAGGAATAAGTAAAAATATCCTAAGTTGGGTAGTGATACGAGCAATGAAGACAAATGAAACAGCAAGGAGACTAGAAAAGAAGGGGGTACTGTCTTCAACTGCCTCATCAGGGCAGGCCTCCTTGATCAGGGCATCTGAGTAGAGGCCTGAAGGAAGGGAGTGAAGCACGTGGGTATCAAAGAGTATTTCGGGCAGAGGGAAGAATGAGTGCAAAGGCCCTGAGGAGGAGGCGTGCTTGGTGTATTTGCAGGAATGTGAGAAAGCCTGAATGGCTGGACAGAGTAAAAGAAGGGAAAAATGAGTTATATGACATGCTTTTAAATGACGATTCTGGCTGTTACATGAAACACAGATCGGGGGCAGGGGGCAAGAGTGGAAGTAAAAGACCAGTTAGGTTTGGACTTGCAGACAAGGAACTGAGTCACCAGCAACTTTGACGAGAACCCTGTTTGTCAGCAATGGGGATGAAAGCCTGCAATGCAAGAGGTCATGAAAGGATGGCAAAGAAAGGAACTCCGGGCCAATGGCAAAACTGCTGGGAGTTCAGGATTCTCTGCTTGATTAGTGATGTCTGCCGTGAGTACAGGATATGGAAATGGTATGTATGTAAGTATGACACAGATTTACTGTTCTTGTGCCAGGATATATGGTGGCTCATTCCATATTCTCTGTACACCTACTGATGCTATCACCTTTTTGGGTTACTCATTAACAGATAATTTAAAACTTGTGAGATACTGCAGTGTCCTGAAAGAATGCTGGATTTCTTAAAAAGATACCACATCTCTCAGCATAATTAACCAAAAGGTACTTCAAAGAGTAGAAAAATCAACATTTGGCTATGCAATGCATACTTGCATTTCCTGTCTCCCACTTTCCTGGGAATCTGGGCTATACAATTCAGATTTCTGTAGCAGTGATTTCCACACACATGTAAACACGCAGTCCTGAGAATTTACACGTTTTGAGCGCAGCTCCGTGTGATTCCCGTGTGAACAAGTGTGGATCATGTCTGCGGAATGGGAACTCTCTAATAGGAATTTGGCAAAGATGTATCTTAAAAAATTCTGGCTTGCTGAGCCCTGCATATTATATTACCCTGGTCCTGTCTGCCACCGGACCTAAATTTACATCCTAATGCCCTGCTAATGAGTAATCCTACCCCTGTTCTGCTTAATCCCATGAATAATCAATCCAATGTAAATATGTCCTAAAGCCTCTAATAAAACCCCCGGCTAACCTACCCACAAGGTCTTTTTCCCAAGATGGAGGTGATGGGAAAGACCCGTGGCAGCCGGATTCTCATCTCCAAGCGTGTCTCTGGGTAAGACTGATTCACGCGATTGGGGTGGTCCCCCCACGGATTTTGTGAGTTGAAATCTGCGACAGATTTCCACATATGTATCTCTTCTGTATAGTTATTCTATTTTCATTAAAGGTCAAATGAGGCTGCTTTGTCAAATGGCCACAATGTACAGCAGGAGAAACTAGTAGGATCACGAGGTGCCCAGAAATATTAAAATTTAATCCAATGGCCAGGGAATCATTTGCTTCACCTCTTGTTTTACTCTAGTCTCCAAAAGCAGTTCTTTTATACTCATTCCATTAGGAAAATATTTCCTAGAAGGGTGTTTGCTATGGTTTTCAAGAGTTAATTTCCCTATAAATTTGCATATTTGCATTCTACCACATAACTTAGAGTTGGAAAGCATCTAGCATTATCTTGCTCAAACATCTACCCTCTGTCCATGAATCCTAGGTGCACTATCCCTGACAAATGGTCCTTTGATCTCTGGTTAAACACTTCCAGTGATGGGCAGCTCACTTTCTCTGGAGAAAGCAGTCCCCCCTCCAACTGTCAGTCTTCTGACATGAGAGCTGAAGGGAGACCTGGACAAATAACTGGGGGATATGCACACAGGTCAATGTGTCTTCTTGCATAACAAGATGCTCACATTCTTTGGTTATCTGGGCTGATTTATTTTAATGCTTCCCTGATTTCTGAGGCTCCAAGACAGGACAAACATTCTTCATTTGTCAACTAAACACCCTCCAAAGTACGCCCAGACTTAAGAGGGTTCCCATTCAAATAAACTCGGAGCTGTCTAATTTTTAGATCTCTTTTGTCCCAGGCTAGCAGAGAGACATGTGGTTGGGAGGGTAGAGGGACAACTGGAAATAATGACCTCCTAGTTCTTTAATTATGGCATCAGTAATCCCCTTTATATTCTGGTATTTTGTAGCATGTTTATGGCTTTGTCTTATTTCATCTTAAAGGTTGAACAAAAGCTGACTCCAACTGCTACAAACTCAGGAGGCCATGGCCCCAGGCCTCAAACAAGGAAACAAACAAATAGAATGCATGGGAACCCAGTTTCTCAGATTAAATATGACAATGGTGTAGAGTCCATATGTATCACAAAAAAAAGGGGACATTTTAAAAGTCTCCAGGGTGCCCTGTCAAACTTGGATCATCCAAGACTCACACAATTGTTCATTTTTCATCCTCAGTGGAATGTCATATGGATTCTGTCTCTCACTCATGCTTAAAGATGGATGGCCAATTGTTTAAGCCTGGTGTTTTTCATTAATTAGGTCTCTGCCACTAAAGCTTTAAGTGAAGTCATTTAATTCAGACTTTGCTTAGTAGGCTATAGAAAATCAGCACTTGTTACTCTTTTTCATTAAGTTTTATTTTCCATGTGACTCAACCAGTCCAGGAGAATAAGACTAAAATTTTACAAACAGAATCCCCACAGATAACAGAAAGCATTAGTGTTGTTATCAGGAGTGAGCAATTTTGTAACTCGGGCCCAAGGATGTCCAGAGCAAACAGAGAAAGAGCAAGAAAGTGAAACACAAATTTTGGCTTTTTCCACCTGTGGAGAGATGGGGTAAAAATGTGTTTCAGTTCATCTGTGGATTCTAAATGCTTATTTACAGACTCGAGTATCAAAACGACATTCTCTTTCACTCTGGAAAATAATAGTTTGGTAAGTAGTGATTTTTTTAAAGGCCAGCAAGGCAATCTGGTTCTATCCATCATTACCCTTCGTTAATGGCCCAATTGCTAGGCAGCAGCTGCTGCTGCCAGGGAAGGGTACCTGGTTTCTAACAGCGGTACCTCATTGCCGGCCAGTCGGAATGAGGAATGAGAGGGATCAGCAGCCTGCCTCAGGCCATGTGGGTGAGTGGACACAGCTTGAAAAGAATGTGCTTCTCTTCTGTCACCTAGAATGCCTGTAAGTCTGTCTCTTGGAAGAAACCTTAAGAAGTGGGCATTCTAGTACAGGGTTACCCTAAAACTAGACATGGCCAATTTAAAAGAAGCAGGGTTATAGGAAAAGCTCTTTTCTAGAGCTCACATTTCCTTGGAAAAGAATGTACAACGTAATTTTGACAACAAAATGCCACTTTATTCATTTCTAGTGGAAAACCTAGCCCTTGAACAAAAAAAAAATATTTGTGCAGGAATGACTGGGGCATTCCCTTCCTGCTACCAAGCTGCACACAAACTCAGATGTAAGAATCAGAAGGGGGCTTGGAGCCTGTGGAAGCAGAAGGGAAAAGGCTGGATAAACGGGATCCTAAATGGCACCCACCTACAAATGACAAAGGTCTTACCAACTGCACCATAGACTTTCAAAGTCCTTCAGCTAGACCTTCTTTACATTCCTCTCCACACTAGCTGTAATGTGCTGTAAGAACCAGAAGCTAAGAGACTTAAAATTAACATCAAGCTTCTCCTGCTTGCCTTTGAGCAGTCCATGGAGAGTTTGGCTGCTTCCCTTCTGAGGGATTTGGAGGCAGGGAAACAGCCAAGTTCACAAGCATAAGCACTGACCTCTCTTTTCAAAACACTGAAAACAACAATTATAGATTACAAGTGCAGTCTGGGAACCCATCAATTTATGTTCAAGTCCTTAAATTTGCAATGATATTTACAGAAAAGGAACCTACTGGTCACCTTCAGAGAATTATAGGAACCAATTCGTTATCTTTATGGTAAATGAAGAGAAAGAATCAAGCCTCTCCTACAGGAACTGTACCACTAGGTAATCAATGAGTAGCTGAAGGGAAGCACCTGTTTATAAGTTTTCTAGCTAATAAATGAAAGGGAAATGATAGAATTAGACAGCATAATTTAGCAATTTCCAGTGAACTAATGGATCCAAGCTTTGAGCATGGGCTGATGTTAACATTAAAAAAAAAATTAAAAAACAAGAGCAAAAGGCAGACATAATGTGTCTATTGGTAAAAGGATTCAATGCCACCTACCAAAGGGATTGAACCTGAATATAACCAGGTCGCTGAATACAGTTCCCAGCTTGCAAAAAAAAAAAAAAAAGAGGGCAGCAGAACATATTGAACTGTACAACGAGTATATGATCAGCAACACTCACTGTGGGAAAAGTCTACAGGTCGAAAAGTATGTTATAAGAAAAAGGAAGGAATGTATGAGGAATCTGTAGATTAAAGGGGCCCTGGAAGATGTCAATGCTTTTAATGGACAAGACTGAACTAGAGTGCCCAGGGATACTCACTTGGTTGATAAAACTGTAAAAGGTGCAAAGGAATGATGACTAGAAAAGTGAGGACAGTGGTTTGCTTTGGGGGGAGGGGAGTGAGATTGAATGGGGCACATAGCGAACCTTCTCGGGGGATGGACAGTTTCATCTCTTGACCACAATGGTGGTTAGAAGGGTGTGACCTTATAATTCATTAAACTATACAGCTATTTTGTGTGACTTTCCTATTTGTATCTGATATAATAATAAAAGGTTTAAAAACTGATCAATCTACTCTTCCTCTTTGATTTTGTTTTATGGGTACCTAGACCTGCAGAAGACTTCTCACACTCCAACAGGGATGCCGCCAATCATTCAATCACTGCCCAACAACAAGATATTTTGGCACAACTACACGATGGGCTATGGCTATGTCCATTTTAATCTGGCAATTTGGATCTGTCCTTAGCTGACACCTCTTGGGGCTACTCCAGGCCAAAAGCAACATTCCTGAGAGGCCCTCCAGGAACACAAACCCAACCCAGGAGCCCTGGTGGACAAATAGGCCTGGTAGTCTGAGATGACTAAAGGCATTCTCTTCAACAGTCACCCCTTCCACGGACCGAAGTACAGTGGCAGTGTGTCTACTGGGAAATGGAGGGTGACTTCAGCATGCCAGCACATTATCAAGATGAAAAAATGATCTCATCAAAGCCAGTCGAGAAATCACACACCACTTGAAATTCCTGCTCTTAGAACCAAGTGGCAAAACTACAAACAGTTCATAAAAGCCTTCCAGGGCGTGTAGCAGAGTGGGGGAGGTTGTCGCTAAAGGTATCCCAAAGGACAGAAGAGACATGATGACTTCAACTGTATCAGTTTTTACAGCTCCCTACCCGGCCCTCTTCCACTGCCTGAGTGGGCCTTGGCTGCATGTGTGTCCACCTGGCCCAATAAAGTAAGAGCTCTGGCACGTCCCTGCAATGAGCCCACCTCGTGCTCAGGCGGTTTGCAGCCAACACTGGATATGAGAGAACTGGTGCCTTGAAAGGAAAAGTGAAGACTTCAGCTTCAACCCCACAAGGTCTACCCACTTGGCTCTGTAGCTCCCACCCCACAGTCATTTCTATTAGTTTTCATAATGATGATGATAAAGTATTTTTGAAGTTCATGGCTCAAGAGCTTTTGGGACTGGCTTATATTAAATTGGCCAATAAAGTGCCTTGAGTCAAGGTAAACTGTGAGGAGATGCAGAGATTTGGGAGGATGGGGCATGGGAGGAGAGGGAGCTATTGGGGAAAAAAATTTCCAAGCACAAAGAACTTTATAAGTCTTCAAAGCACTTTTAAAGTCAATCTGATCTGTAACTAAAAGCTAACGAAACTGCACATATATATCTCTCACCTAGACTGCATTCACACTGGGCATGTAAAATCCAAGATGCAAGGTTTTATGGGAGCTGGAGCCCATAATGTGTCTGCCTGTCAGGAAGCTGATGAAATAGGACTTTCGATGACCTAAGCCAGTGGCACTCTGGAGCACAGACAATAGCTCTATCCCACCCAAGGCCCTGTGAGGAAGTTTGGACTCCATTACTTCCGTGGACAAGGTCCATGGGACTCTGTTGTAATACTGCATTAGAAGCTAGTCTGTCCAATACCTTCAGTTTATCAATGGGGGAATTAAGATCCAAGGAGAACCTTACTTAAGGTCATTGAATAAACACTAATTTCATTCTTTCCCTCATCCTGGATGACAAAGCCCCAGTTTTGTTTGGAGAATCACTTGCCATACACCCATGTACTTAGGAAAGAAGTCTGCTGCACCCTCAGAGGGAATGAACTACGGCTGGCCAAGTTAGATTAGGCAAAGATATAACCCAATCCTGGCCAATGGTATCTGGAAAAAGTCTGCTGGGGAATTCCCAGGAAATAACTTTCCTCAAATAAAAAACAAGAAAGAAGAGGAAGAAAAACACAGGAAGAAACACTCCTCTTTTTCTTCCCGGGATACTATAATGTCTGCCTATGACACCTGAAATTTCTGTAACCACCATACCCACGACAGGAAGGCCAAGAAGAAAGATGACAGACCCCAAGTCCTCACTGATGTCATAAAGCTGCAACTCTGGACTTCCTGTTACGCACAATAGTAAACAGCCTTGCTGCTTATGCTACTTTTTGCTGTACCTTCAGTTTCCTGTGAGCAAAAGCATCCTAGCTGACATAATGACACAGAAAGTTAGTGGTAGGGCTACAGTTAGAACCGGATGTCATGAGTTCCAGGCCACGGAGGGCCTCTCGGGACTGGGGAAGTCTGTGAGCACCTGTACGGGTACAAGTTATGCAGCAGTAAGAAACAACCCCCAGATCTCCGTGGCTTACAGTGGCAAGGTTCTATTTCTCGTTTGTATAACGTGTCCGTCAGGGCTGGCTAAAGTTCTGCTCCAAGACCCAGGTCAATGAAGAAACTCTTTTCTGAAAGAGTGTTGGTCATATAGCAAAGAGAAAAAGGGAACACAGTAGACCATGAACTGGCCCTTAAAACTTCTGTTCAGAAAGTATACGTATCGCTTTCACTCCCATTTCTTAGCCAGAACAAGTCACAGAGACCAGCTGAATCTCAGCGAGGAAGGAAAAAAGAACAATTTCTCCGGTAAGCATATTCAGTCTGTATTTAATGCTTCTGAGAAATAGCTAAGCACCCTAGGGGTAACTAAAATGGCTACGGAATTGTTTTGAAAAATCTCTAAACTTCAGGGTATTTTTAGGAAACTCAATTACCATGGCCTTTTTATAATGAACTCTTCTTTAAAGTATCTTTCATCTTAGAATGATTACATGGCCATTGAAATGTGTTTCCATACTGTATTATAAACTTGAATGTTGCTAAGAATGTAGATCTTAAATGCTCTCACCATAAAAAAAAATTCTCATTTTGTGCAAGGATTGCGGTGACAGCTAATGCTATGGTAATGATCATTTTGCCATATGTAAATATCTCAAAAGCGAGGGGAGGGGAGAATTTAACATTTTCCACATCAATAAAAGGTTAAAAAAAAAAAAGAGAAATGCCTTGCTTTCCAAATCTTACCCACCATAGATAAATCATTAATAATCTGATGTGTGTCTTCTGGTCTTTTTCGATGTGTACTCATATGTCTGTATATATACATATATTTATATACATATTTGTAGCTTACTGCAAAAATATACCATTTTACACAATTATATATAATATTGTAGACATTTCCACACATCAATATATAATGAATTGCTTTACTCTTTAGTGATTATGTAGGGTTCCTCTGTGTATATGTATATACCATAATTTATATTATAATTTCTCTGGGGATGGACATTTAGGTTATTCTCATTTTTCCATTACAAACAATTCTGATCATCCTTTTATACAGAGATATCTGTACAGATATTATACAGAGAAACTCCTCTGACTATCTCTGTAGGATAAATTCCAAGAAGTAGAATTGGTAGGGGGAAAAGCATTCACATTTAAAAATTTGACAGACATTGCCAAATAGCCCTCTGAAAAATATACCAAGTATTCTTTTAAACTGGCAGGCCCACTGAGTCTTTAGTTGGGGATCTTTTTAAACAAAAATATGTGGTGAGGTCCTTACATGTAGTCAATAAAAAAAATACTAGACATATGTATAATGGTCCCTCTCCTCAACGAGTTTAAATCTAGTGAGGGAGAGAAGAGTCATAGGAAAGTACTGAAAATACTGAACATAAACAGTCGGTACAAGAAACTGGATCAGGCACATGTGAGACTGCTCTAAGGAAGCAGACGTGCTGAAAGAATGTCAGTAAAGGAAAGGGTGTCAGGGAAGGGACAGGGGAGCCTTCCTAAAAAGAAGCAATGTCATTAATTACAACTGGTCGACAGGCAACTGAATTTGGAAGGGGGCTGGTGCAGATCAGATAGATGGCAGCACTGGGAGGGAAGGGATAGCTTTGACAGGCCGGTGAGCTCCCATTGTTGATGTGCTGAGCTAGTCACATTAGGGTCAGAGTCTCTTCTCAGGCCAAGATTTACATAACGGTCTGTCTCAGGTCAGTTTCTGAAGACCGTCTTTGCAACAGGATGGGTCTGAATGGCCACTCGAAAGAAGTGAGACTAGAAGAGTTCTGCCCTCTTTATTCGAGTCCCTAAGCTATAAGCCACCAATACAGCTCAACCATTTCATCCCCTGGAGGAAAAAATAAATCAGTCAATCCAAAGGATATATATAACCAAACCCCTAAAGGGTCTGGATTTCTAGGGTCGTCCTGATGACCTTAACCTTTAGCTTTCACTAGAATCTCAAAACAAACAGATTAACGGGGGTATCATGGGTCCCTCTGTAAACCTGGATTTCCATTGAAAAGACCAGAACCAACTCCAAGCTTAGAAGCCAGGATGCAAACATATGATACAAACACTGCCACCCACATCCCCTCCATGCCTGAGGCATCTCCAGTCACACCACCTTTTTCCACTAGACCTGAGAACAGCCTCAGAATTCTTTCAACACAGCCTACAAAGCACCCACTACCAATCCAAGGGAACTGGCAGCGGAATTGAAGCCCGTTTGTCAGCCCTGACGTATGGCGGCAGATTAGTCCTCTCCTCACCAGGCATTCTCTCCCACATGTTACTGCACCGACATAAGCCTTTCTCAGAAAAAGCCATGGGCACTGGGACCTCAGACAGATGGGAATGGCCCATGCTGGGAGGTGGGGAAAGGCTAATCCCCTTCTCCCAGCACTGCCTACCACGGGTACCCTCCATAGCATCTACTCCTCCAAGCCCCCATTATAAAAGGGTTTCCCATGAAAATATTAGCTCCTCATCGGTTTTCACGACCACCTCCCACCCCCGCCTAGAGGTACTCACTTACATCCATTATTTCAACAAGTATTTACGGAGTGCCTACCATGTGCCAGGTCATGTTCCACACAGTAAGAATGTAGCAGGGACAACACAGACAAAACCCCTGAAGGAAAGGGGTAGACAGGAGGGTGGGACAGAGTTACAGATGATAAAATGTCTCACAGTGGGGGTCAAAGGAAGGATCGCTCACATAGGTGATCTCTGCTTCAAAGAGGTTCAAGTTATCATGAAGCCAAACAGTACATGACTGCAAGTCATTTACACGAAGTGTAACAAATGTGGCACATTTATGAGGGCGCCATGGGAGGTACAGCATCCGGTGATCACAGAAGGCTTCCTAGAAGAGAAGGCATCCGAGCTGAGCCCGGTGGACAAGAGGAGTTTGCCCTGCGGTGAGGGGGCAAGAGAGTGCCAAGCAGAGTAACCATGTACACTCAGGGAAGCTGGAGAGATTGAGGAGCAGATGGGTGAAACATAGGCCTGGCAAAGCTGACAGGGTCTTCAACTTCATCCTAGGCAGGAGAGGAAGCTTTTGAAAGGTTCTGTGCATAAAAGTGATCTGTCTTATCTTTTTCTGTAAAAAGATTACCATGTCATCATCCATGCTAACTTTTCAGATCCTGGAAATGATTCCATAAAGTGAAAAAACAATTTTAAATGCCCCCCCTTCCTTTCTAATTAGCCATCTTGAAAGCCCACCTTTCATATCTGAGCTCCCTTCCTGGTCAGTGGGGCAACGGCTGCTCCGTTCCTTCTTGTAAAACACGGCCTTCCCCACTCTCCACCTGTCCTGAGACAGGTAAGTCCCCAGGGATGCTTCCTAAAGGCAGGCAGGACACACACGCATGAGAGCACTTCCCAGACAATGAGGAAAAGGAAAATCTGGTTTCCTCTGTTTGCCTCAGGCTTTTCCCATCTAGCAACTCAACAGATCAAACCCATTTCAAACTGGGATGAAACCATATGGTTTCCAGAATCACACATTGTTTTACAAGGTTCAATGGCTCAGACTGCCTTTTTCTCCTGGTGGAAATGAGCCAGACTTTTCCCATTTGCTTTTTGGGGGTCATTACATTGAGGTTAATTAATCCATTTGTTACCTGTGTAGACAACATGAAAAGTGTCACAGGTGATCTCGAACATACATAGCTTCAAAGATAGCTTTCCTTGCTTTGGCCTAAAATCATCCTGAGTCCAGTTTTACTCAGAAAGCGTTGTTTGTGAAGGTCTGGGCGGCAGCAGCTCGCTGTTGTCGGTTGGCTGTGTGTGCTCTTTGTGTTCTAAAGTCCTCGGCACATTCCCTGCTCTGAATTAGGCCTCGAAAATACTTCTGATTAAAAATTTATACAGCCCATGACAGCCTCTTTCTAGAACACAACCCCTAACTAATTCATGTTCACTTACCCTGCAGTTTTCTATTTATAATATTTTACAATTTCTGTGTATTTGTATTATAAATTATTAAATGACGTCAAGGTTTTTATTTTGATGAGAGAATTTCTGATGAATTTGACAGTGTAATTACTTCAGATCCTGCTCTGGATTGCTGGGAAAATATTTAATTTTATTTACCTCGATGAATAATTAAAGCATGCAAGTGGTGGACTCTCTTGCTATGCCTTCTAGCTTCTTCCTCCTGTTTGCTTCTTGCTAATTAAAACAGTGATGCTTATATACATGTAGTGGCTTAAGAAAAATAAATTACCAATTTGGGGAGGGACGGAGGGAGCGGGCGTGGGATCAGACTGGAGAAACCTAAATTGAAGAAGAGAGGAAGGAGGGTGGTGATGAAACCTGGCTGTGTTTTATTTCAAGTTTTTCTTGCAGGAGCACGGACAGGCAAGATCACTCTCCTTGTTTACTCAGCGAGCCCCCCTCCCCAACCCGGAACTTCTTATCTGTGAGCCTCCTCCACTGGAGCGACAGGCGCAGTCACGGCCACAGAGGCTAGGAAAAACAGCACGGCTCCGTAAGGCCAGAAGACTATGGATGGTCACACGCGCTGTCGTGCTAGGTGTGGGGACTCAATCTCTGTATGACCTCCATGTGGCTAACGTAAAGCCACTGTAAGGCAGGCACAGGGCCAACCCTAACGTTCCTGCTCACGGATAAGAAAGTTGAGGTTCTGCTGGATGAACAGGCTAGTCCCACACCACTCATGAGGTCCCAGGCTTCCTGACTCTTGAAATTAAGAATTCAAGGAATACACTATTTCTCACCAACAAATCTTAAGCAGTGCAAAATTATTGTTAAAAATAAGACAAGAGGCCCAAAATAGATTCCCTGATGCTGAGCCACATGTCACCAAACCCAGACTTAACTAAATCACAGCTTCGGCTCTCCCAGAAGTGGCATCTCACAAGAGCCCATCAGGAATCGCCTGCACCAGTGAGGTCACCTGCCTGAGAGACCCCTGTCGTCCCCTAAAGGAAAGTGACTCAAAACCCAGTTTGCCTAGTATAACTTCCTTGTTTCTGCTCCCTTCTGCCTATAAAAATCTTTTCATTTCATACAGCTCCTGGGAGCTCCTTTCCTCTGCTAGATTGCATGCCACCTGATTCACGAATCTTTGAATAAAGCCAGTAAGATCTTTAAAATTTACTCAGTTGCAAACAATTTTGTTTTGTAACATAATAAACATGCTAGTGGGCATTTAGTATGTCTTGCCAAAAGACAATTTACACACACACACACAATCACCCATGTGTGTATGAATTTCAAATGCTAAAGTACTTGAGACATCGGTGGCAAGAGTATTGAACTGCAGATCAATACAAGCCACTGCTCGACTCTAGACCTCAGTTTCCTCACCCAAAATGGAAATAATATTGATATGCATCACTTTAAGTTATGTTATTCAATGTCATATAGAGTTAAATATGGTCCTGGAGACACTAACCACTTCTCAGTCATCTTCGGGTCCCCAGCCCCTAACACAAGCAGGTTGCTCAGTGAGTGAGTTGGAAGGATGACTGAGTGGATTCGGCTCTTCCATGACTAGACTGAAAGGCCCTAATTACATCACAAGGTCCTTGAGGGCAGGGCATTACCTTGTTCCTCTCCCCCACGCACTGTATTGCTTGAACACAGAGGATGCTAAAAAACGCCTGCTGAGATTCACTGGAATCGAATACTCGGTATCACTCACACAGGGCGAGGAGGGCTTGGCAGCAGCTTTTCCCAGGAGTGCTGCCTGAGGCAGGGGCTGTAAAAACCCCTGCAGTGCGAGGCCACCTCAGTAAAAGAACAGGGCATTGTTTGGAGCCAGAACCCCTGGTGAGCAGGTCTCCTCCAATCAAAGGCCCAGTCACTGGCCTGTGTTCCACAAGCCCCAGGGGCACCGCTCTCATTGTGTGGCAGGGCCACTGGAGGGGACGCCCGCCTCCCAGACTGTATCGATTAGCTGCTCCATCTGCCACTCTGCAAACAAGCAGCATGGTCCCCCATTGGATGAAAATGTCACCCATGGTAACAGATCCTCACAGCTGGCGTCTGACCACAGGACCCTGGGGAGGGAATAATCAGATCCTGAAAAGCAGTCAGCCCACACCAAGCTAAATGCAAAATGAAAAATAAATAAATGTCTATTTTAATCTCCCCCCTCCCTTCTCCATCCTAAGCACCAGGCATTATGTGCCAGTTGCACTGTCACAGCAGGGGAACGGTGCCCCCAAGGCAGGCTGCTTGAGGGTCCCAAGTATAGTCTGTGGGAACACCACTCAGAGACCCCCCACCGTTGTTCTGAAGCCACAGAGAAGACACTGTAACCAGTTCTAGCCAGGGCAGACAGACTTCAGTTCTTTGCTTGGAGCTCTCCTCCCCGCTTACCTCCGCCCTAGCCCCTTCCACCTCCCACTCCCACCCCCGCCCCAGCCCCTTCCCTACTTCCCATCATCCCTCTCTCCTCCCAATTTTGTTGTCTCTGCACAAGACACCTCTCATCCTCTTTCCTGGATGACTCCTGCTCCTCTGTCAGGCCTCAGTTTAAACATCTTTTCCTCTGGGGATTCTGACCTGAATGCCCCCCCAAACTATGGAGGGGGGCCCTGGTACTATGTCCCTCCACTCCATGCTCCCCCCACCCACACCAGGCTGTCTGTCCACCAACTGAAAGCGCCAGGGGAGTGTAAACCGTGCTTGTCAAGCTGACTGTTTTATTCCCAGCGCCTAGCACAGTGGCTGGCAAATGATGAAACGAACACTGCCAGATGCAAAACAGTTCTTATAGGACTTAAGAACATTATCAGGCTCCGGTAATATTCCATGCCACGAGATTCTCTGTCAGTTTCCAGGAAACAAAGGACTGAGTCTGAGGGCACTGGGGTAACTCACAAAGCTAAAGGCACTAGTGACGGTTTGGACTAGAGCATTCTTTGTCGTGGGGGCTGTCCTGGGCACTGTAGGACGCGTAGCAGCATCCCCGGCCCCACCCGCCGGATGCCCCTAGCACCCCCAGGCCCCAGTGTGACAACCAGAAATGTCTCCTAAGGTGGGAACCCCAAAACAATAGGAAAGAGTTCAGCTGCCACCAGCCAAAAATAAGGACAGAGGTCCACTTTCCAGAGGTACGTCTTTCCAGTTTGACCAGTGGTTTTCCTGGAACGATTTTGCCTGACCCCACTCAGGAACATTTACAATATCTAGAAACACTGCTGGTTATCACAGCTCGGAGCAGGGGGTTCGCAGGACAGCCCCCCGTGATAAGGAGTGCTCTGCAGTGCCACAGCTGAGAAACCCTGATTCGCATGAATAAGGTAAACCTCAAACATAAACAGACATTTCAATTTTTCATTTTAAAGCCTGACCTATACGGCTTAATCTTGGAGTTCAGAAACATATGAGACCCCTTGCCTTTTATTAAGCCAACAGACACTCCATTCTGTGGAGAGTTCCTGGCATGAACCCAGCGTCTCCTAAGAGACTCAATGAAGCACCACTGGCAGACGGTATGGTGTGGTTAAGAGTACGAATATCTGTATTTCCTGACTTCAAATCCCAAGTCTTCCACGTTCTAGTCGTGTCCTTACACAAGTTACTTAAGTCTTCTGAATCTCAGTTTCCTCGTCTATAACACAGGAATAATAGCACACCTACAAATAACCACCCAGGAACAGCACATGACACATTACTTAGCGCAGAGGAACATGTGCTACGAGTTTACTTATGACACAATAAACAAACAAGACTTTAGAGCACAGAGTTTTCCCTCATCATAGTTATTCTCCTTATTTGACACGTGCACTGTCATTGAACTTGACTGATCCACAGGTATAACAAACGCTTTTGTGTGGAGGAGCACTGCCCCTGGGTGCAAAGCTGTAGTGGTACCGGGCAGCGGGGCACATTCTGGCCAAGGTAAGATTCTTGGCACGGGAGGATCTTAAAGCACATGGATGTGGAAGAAATAAGGGTCCGTGGAGCTCAGCCATGTGTTGAGGACAGATGACAAGAAGCCCAGCCGAGGAGTTGGAACTTCATTCCTCAGGCATCAGAGGCAAATGAGGACTTCCAGCAGCAAGTGGCATATCAGGTATGACTTTCACAAGGAACACAATGGCGGCACGTTGGTGGTTGCTCACTTCCCTCACTGTGAGCTCTCCCAACTTGGTTTTTCAAGTTCAAGTGGAATAATTTTCAAATGATCGGGATGGGAAATAGCCATCTCCATTACCACCGACAGGTCTATGAGTGAACACCGCCTCTCTGAAAGGCAGTGTGGGAAGGTGCCCAGGAACCTTACATTACGCATGCCCTTTGCCCTGGAAATTCCACTTCTCAGGATCTATCCTGAGGAAACTATGAAAAATGTGCACAAATATTTACCTATAAGAAAGCTCATTTTAGGCACTGTTAAGAGGAGTAGAAGACAACCCTACATATTCAGTAACAATGAACTGGTTAAGTAAATTAAGGTACAATGACTAATGACGCAGTCATTAAAGCCACACTACTGACATGTGGAAAAACAGGTCCCAAAAAGCAGGCATAGTGTGTGATACTTTTTAAAGTACCTACACACACACGTATTTATACATTCTCCTCACACGTGTCTTTTTGTCCCAGGGAATCCTTCCTGGTAATTTGTCCCAAGGAATTAATGAAGGCAGTAACAGTGACATATGGGGTGGGCAAACCTAGGCGTACGGTGCTGAGTTTATTCTTGTATTATTATTGATTATTGTATGGCTTTTCATAAGGACAACTGTAAGCCTCTCTTTTGCCCCACTCTGAATGTAAAAGTGTGTGTGTTCATACATAAACCTACACATAAGCGCACAACAGTCTGGAAGGATATATATACACCAAAGTATTCATGGTATTGGCTGTGGGTAAAGGGATTCTGGGAGATTATTTTCTTTTCTTTTTTGCTTTTCAAAATTTTCAGATCTTTTTAATAAGTAGCATCTACTATATTTATAATGATATTTTTTTTACATTTAAAAATAAGAAGTTATCAAATTTCTGACTATACTTCAATTTTTGAATCATTAAAGGAAGACAAGCTAAGCTATACTTTGAAAACTACTCTTGATTCTCCTTAGATTTTAGCACAATTTAAATCTAGTATATACTAAATACCCCAAATGGTGAGCTGCCGGTGTCTATTCAGGTAGATCCTGAGCAATGAGGGGCTACAATGAACATGTAACCTATATAATTCCATTCCTCAAATTACTCTTAGTCAGTCCAGGATAAGTGATAGATGTGAAAGAGAAACTAGGACTAATTCAAGGCCACTCGTGGTGAAGTGCTAAATCCTAACAGAGAGCTGCTCAGTTATGCAGCAGTTCAGAGAAGGAGAAGATAAGTACGCATTGGACGGCGCAGGACGATGTTCACACACAAAGAAGACAGGATAGCAAGGAAGGGGAGAGCAGTGGCATAAAGGCATAAAGGCAGGCATGACGGAGCGGGTGTCAGCGACCGTCAGAGACCAGCCTGGCTGGGGACCCACGTGCCCACTGAGGCTGAGGGCAGGGAGGACAAGGGAGGGAGAGGCCTAAGTACAGTGGGCAGAAATGTGGACAATCACGCCCGTGTAATAAAGCTACAAGTCTACACATAACAAAGAGACGAGTGATTTTACAATATCGAACATGAACAAGAGGTTGATAATGCAAACTTTAATTATCCAGGAATCACCTAAAAACAAAAGAGCAGGTATCACAGGAGGGACATTAAAATCTCTTTTACAGGAGTCCCCAAACCCATTATAAATATGTTCATGGAAAAGGGGGAATGGTAGTCCTTTAGCTAAAGGAAGCTTCCTGAACCCCAACACAGGGGCAGGAGAGGAATGGGTTTATGGAAAGGGAAGTTCGTGCTGACGAATGATGGTTGGGGAATGTGAATGAAATCCTAAGTAAGGGAAAATCTGTTTCCGTCCCCAAAGTGGAAATTCTGCAATGAGTGAAATTCATTATCTTAAACTTTTGGCTATGATGTGTAATTGTTAACCTCTGCTGCTTTGGTTCAAGGCTCCCTTCAGCAAAATATATTGTTTGCCATCAAAGCTGATGTGGATTAGGAGCTGAGCACGTGCCCTCCCTTTTAGGTTATATTAATATACCAAAATCAATAACATGCCATAGCTTTCAGAAGTAGTAATAAAATACCCTAAAATATTCCCAGAATATGTCTATAAATTATTTGCTCAATGTACTTATGTTAAAAAGGTTGTCAGTTACAATGCTCTGGAAGACTCTAAAATTACAAGCCATCGTATTTGTATTTGATAAAGCTCTTGCTGTTTTGGGTCAGAGGAGGTTATGCTGTGGGGAAAAAAATCATTATTTTCCCTAATAAATAAATTACTTGCCTATATTTCATGTATCACTCAGGCCAGCCAGTATTGAAGGTTTAAATAATAAATAACAAATAGCTCCATTCATTTATTAATAATGATGCATCACTTGAATGTGAGTGTGTGTGTGTGCACATGTGTGTGTGTGTGTCTTAAGTCTATGAGTTTTCTCTTAGACTCTTGGGGAGACAGATTGAATAGCAATCTTTAGGAAGGACAAAAAGTCATGGCTCTCGGATCTTTAACATTTTTCTAAGCTACAGAAATGTTCCGGTGCTGATGGACCTTTTCACGGGGCCAGGGCCTGACGCGGAGGGCCAGGCCACGGTAATGCTCTGGAAAGGCACAGCGCCACCCAGTGCCTGCGGCCTGAGACTCTCTAGAGGGCCCCTTATGGTTAACTCTTCTCAATGGGGCACCAAGACAGGGCTTGAGGGGGAAGTCGGAGGAGAGAGAGGACAACCAGGCCCTCTCTAAAACTTTCTCCTCTTATTTATCAAAAGCAAGGAGGGTAGCCATGTCTGCCTTGGGCAGTTTACATCACCATTAATCCCAGTTAATTAAGTGACCCCACAGATTAAGGATCAATCTCCATCATAGTGTCACAAAGACGCCCTCACCATTTACCTAGGGTGCCTGTCCTTTCACTTGAAGCAGACAGACCCAGGTCGACAGAGGATACCCATTCCCACAAAAAGCCAGCTAAGAAAAATATTACACTGCATTCCATTCCCCAGGGAATACCTGGACCAAGGAAATGGATGGAAGCAGCTGGACCTTGCAATGAGTTACTGTTGACACCAGGTCAGAGCAAAAGCAATCAGCCTTGCAGTGAATCCTAAAACAGACGGATCCCTCTGTTTGTCCTTCCCATCCCCACACACCTAGGGCACACACAGGGCTTGGCAGGAGCTCCGGCGACTTGCGCATATATTAAAAAGAACAGAAGTCTCAGAACTACTCTTTCATGGTAAATTGAATGCTTTTTTCTACATTATTTAGCTCTAGGTCAAAAGATCTTTCACCACTGAAAAATACGTATGAAAAATCCAGTCTGCTCCAGTGACCTAGTTAATTGGGCCCTAGAATGTTGGGTGGAAGAGTCAGGTTCTGCCTACTGTTTGGGGTCCGTGGCTGATTCCTTCTGCCCTGGGTAAATCACTCCTCATTCACTGGTCTCTTCTTTATGTGACCCTTGCCACAGAACAGCGACACAGAGCAGGGCACAGCAGGCTGCCACACCATCCTCCTTGTTGAAAGAACAGGGTCAGCTCCTTGCTGTGAACAGATTTTCCTCTGTGGAAACAGGTTCATGTTTATCTTTCAAGTTCCAGCAACACACTCGGGATTGCCCACATGTGCTGCGCAGCTGCTGCAGCGCCTGATTTATGAACAAATCTGCATATAATTGTGTTGATTCCTTTTTTTTCCCTAGTCAATTTTTTTTCTTTAAATAAAATGGCTCGGTCCAGGTTGCATAAAGCCCCAATTCTAAAGCCATATAATTTTATGGACGAGGGGTGGGGAGAGGAGGAGGGGGAGTTCTTTTGTATGGCACCTGAACTCATTAAAATCCTAAATTCCATAATTTTACACTACCATGTGCCACAACTGAACAGCCTAATTGCTTACCGTCTTTATGAGAACCACAAATGGGGCAGCAAAACCAGGGAACAGGTGGGAAGGCCACACTGGAGTTTGGGTCCAAGCCTTGTCAGGCGGTGGTGACCAGACTAAAGCTGGATGCTTTGTATTGCAAGAGACTTTCTGCAGAGGCCCGAGTGTCGCTAAGAGTCAGTGGCAGTGCAAGGTATGTGGCAAAATGAAGAGATTCCCCAGATTAGACATCTCCTAATAGGGACCATGCAGTAGGGATTTTTTTTTTTTAAGATAAGGCCCTAGGGGATAAACCTACAATCTTATCTCTACCTATATTTGGAAAGGTTCCTGGGCACAAATAAAGTTTATATCTTACAATTTACAAAAAGGAAAAAAAAGTGCTTTGAGTGCCAGAGATCAAGTTTCTTCCCTGGTTCCTCATGACAGGTCTTGGTGGTGTGGGAACCGTGGACGTGAACATGCTTTAGCGCCTCTTCTGCAGGCGGTGAGAACGACTGATTGGCCAAGATGACTGGTGTTTTCAGGATCTTGATCACTTTGCTTCCCTCACAAAGAAAACTATTCCCTTCGAGGAGGGTGTTACAGCTTGGTGATTGTGGGAAGGGGTTTAGAAATGTGCAATTAGGAAGAAATTTTCAGCATTTTTTTTCCATACCTGCCAATTGACAGCAATGACCACGCCAACCAAGCTGCTTGTTTTCCTCACCTAAAATGACATTTCCAAAACCCAACATGCTAACCGAGTCTCAAGAAGCCTCACCCCTGAAAATTAGGTGTGTTGGTGTTAGATTATCAGACTAGAAAAGCGGGAGACATGAGAAGAGCAAACTGATGAAACCCAGAAATCTAACTTGAAAGAGGATGGAAGACATCAAAGGACCAGGAAAGGTGACGAGTCCATACAGGCAGGCAATGGAAGCCACAATAAGAGTTTTTCAGTACCAGGCACAAAGTCTAATATGAAGTAAGCATTAATGTCAAATGAAGGGATGGATGGGTGGGTGGATGGATGGGTGGGTGGGTGGATGGATGGATGGATGGATGGACAGGTGGATGGATGGACAGGTGGATGGATGGATGGGTGGTGGGTAGATGGAAAGTCAGTGATAACACCTGATGATATCTCATCTCAAGAAAGAAAGTCCTAGAGGCAGGGGTGGTAAAGAGGCAGCTCTGGGCATCCTGATGATGATCATAATCAGAATTTGCTAAGGCCACTGCTAGTGAACACTGTCCCCTAACTAAGGGACAAAGAAACCTTACCAAAAATTTAATAAGGCCTAGAATCATGGACAAGCTCTTATTCCCCAAGGGAACTTTCACAGAGGGTCCCTGGGCTTGGCCAACACTTTGACAACTCAGCAATCTTTCCAGCAAACACTGCCAACTTTTGTAGAAATGTACAGAAAAATCTTTTCCTCTCTGAACCAGAGGGACATGATGTTTCAGTTTAACCTTCTGCAGAGTCCTGGGATCCCACACCAGGAACATGGTGTCTTGCGGTAGGAATTCACTGAGACAAAGTAAGGCCAGATGGGTGTGTGGTGTGCCAGACACAGTCTGCGGGGGAACACAGGTCTCTGACCAAGCCCAGTCATTAGTGATGTAGGAGAAGGAACACTGGACAGGGAGTCCTGCATCTAGCTTTGCTAATTCCAAAATCAGGCCAAAAATACCGGGTAGAATAATCAACTTTTGTTTGCTTTCCTTCCCCACTTTTTCTTCTCTTCCTTGTTCTCAAAATCTGTTTCCAGGCACCTTTCCTCACTAAACATCTCAGACACTCCTAACCATCGACCAGCTCACAGCCATGTAAGCACTGGCTTGCCATTAAGCAGTTTGCATTCATTGTTTCATCTAATCCTAATGACAAACCTGGTAAAGCAGACACCATAATCGTTCCCACTTAACAGGTAAGGAAGCCATGGCTCAGCAAAACTATATAATTTGATTAAAGGTCACCCTGTTGATGCTGATGTCTCCCAGCTGGTCTCTGAGATCCATACTTGCCCTTTGTTCTTACAGAGCTCCTCGTTCCTAAAAGCCATGGCCCTCTCTTCAGCCTGCCCAGGTTCTATTCACCCAGCTGATGACTCATGGCTTGTCACACTCCATAGATCGGTAATGAATATGGAAGCATTTTATAAACTATAGTGAACTATACAAATGTGGAGTCTTACCTAGTATGTGTGTGTGTGTGTGTGTGTGTGTGTGTTCATTCATTTCTGCTTCTGTCTGGTTTCTGACTTGTTACTTCACCATTTTCCCAGTTGCCTTCACCTGAAAGTCAGACTCCCTACCTAGAGGAATCCCAACTCCTAGCGTAATCCCCTTATATCCATAAAACGTGTGCTGCACCCAGTCCAAGTTCCATTCAAATTTGAAAATGAGCCAAGGCCATTTCTGTGCTTGACCCAGGGGCAAGGTGCTGCGCTGCTCACAGAAATTCTTTATGAAGCCTCCTCTCCCCCAGCACCCTATGGTTCTCTCATTTGTCGCTGTGTTCCTCCCATTGATTCCCACTGCCCTTCACACACTGGTCCCATATGTACTCCTTTAAAGCCTGAAATAGTCTTTCTTATCATATCCTTATATCACCACCAAAACATTTCTATTGTGTCCAAGGAAAACAGCCACATAATCAAATACTATTTGAGGATTTACTATATGCCTAGCACTAAGCTAACCATCTCACATATATTATCTCATTTAATCCTCACAATCTCTCTGTGGAATATATAAATTGTTATCTCCATTTAATGGATGGCAGAACCAAAGTCAAAAATGTGCCTAAGACCAGACATGCAAAGACACAAAGCCAAGGTTTAAATCAGATCTTACATGTATCTCCAAAGCCTTATGTTGTTAATCAGTGTGCGATACCCCTGTAATCTCCAAGTTTCCTGACTGCAAGTCAAGCATATTCCCAGTGGGGAACTACACATAGAACAGCCTGTGTCCACTCCTGATGTCAACCAGGGACTTGGTTCAAGGCCCTGTGGAATGACTTACCCCCATCAGCAATCCATGCAGCTCGCACGCAGCTACCGCTGGAGATGACAGAACACGAGGACACCTCAGAACACCCCAGGGAAGGGAACTAAATTCAAGATATCTTCTGCATAGCCCAGTTGGTGTGGCTCAGTGGATTGAGCACGGGCTGGGAACCAGACGGTCCTGGTTCAATTCCCAGTCGGGGCACATGCCTGGGTTGCGAGCCAGGTCCCCAGTGAGGGCCATGTGAGAGGCAACCATACATTGCTCTTTCTCCCTCCCTTCTCCTCTAAAAATAAAAAAATAAAAAAAAGATATTTTCTGCATAAAGGAGAAGTCATGTTGTTGGAGGTTTTGTTTGCTCGTTTTCTGTCAACAGGGCTCATGTGCTTTCTGGATAAAAACACAGTACTTAGCAGCCAGTATTTCCCATCCTGTGCCGTTTCAGTACATTCCGTAAGTGGTGGAGAGAATTCCACTGCATCCACTCACGTTACAGGGAGGACATACAGCGTTTGCATTTAGAGTGTTTGCTTCAACTCAACCAACACTCGAGCAGGTGTTCTGCAGCCTGACCTAGGTTAAAAATTCCTGCTTCATCATTTTTTTTAACCTCTCGAAGCCTCAGTTTCCTTAGTTGTCATGAGTATTGAATGAAATAATGCAAGTAAATTACATAGCCTAGACTGGCCTCCACAGGTAGGTAAGAAGAACAGTCAGGTGCTAGATCAAAACAAAATAAAAATAATAAAGACCTACGTATCAGGCCAACGAGTCAGGGAAAGTGATCGTGGACGACAGACCAGTACTTCTCCAGCTTTCCCCTCACAGCCAAGGGGGTGGGGGCACACGGCAATTCATGCACAGGGCGTATACAGGAATGACAATGAAGGCCACGATGAGAGAAAGGATCTAAGGCTCACCTTTTCCCAGCCCTCCTGAAGACACTGGAATTCGAGGAGGGGCCTCGTAGAGGGGCCAGATCCCTGCAGACAAGCAGGAAGCATAAGCCCTTCGGGCAAGGAGGAAAGTGTCTCAGCCAAGGTCAAGAGCCAGTCTCATTAACCAAATCGTTTCCCTCCTTTGGAGGAGGGAGCTCAGGAAAGAAATGAATAAGTAAACAGAGCAAGGGATGAGGTGGTATGAGTGAGTGGTGAGTGGGCAAAGGCCTGATGTGCTTTCAACAGAAAACAGATCTTTCCATTGTACTCACCAGACAGCACTGCCCTGAGTTTGACTTCAAACGATCCTGTTGCACAGAACAAACAGGAGGGATAAACAAGGCCAGAGCTGTGAAACACATTCTCTCCCAGGTCCAGGAACGTCACCTATCGCCAGTTTGTCCATGGCAGAAATCTTGGCATTTCACTGGGTAAGGGCCCGTGAAACCCCTGCGTGAGGAACGACTTGTTTCCTGGCTCTCTTTATTACAACTCCTTCTAATTTAAAATTTATAATGAATGCGAACAATAATCAGTTTGTAAATACTGTTTTTAAGTTCACTAGAGCTTTGCAGAGATATTCCTTCTAGGTAACAAGTATGTGGCTCATTACTCTCTCATTAGCAAGATAGAAATAAAGATGCAAAAAAGGGTGGGGGAGAAATAAAAGGGAAAAAAACACCCTCTCCAAAGATATTGTTGGAGTCTAATTGCCTGCAAGGAATTCTTAATAATGTTTACTAATGCCTTTTCAGCCTTGCCAATTTTATAAAGCTCACTCCAGATTCCAGGTGTGACGTCTGCGGACCCCGCTGTGAGCCTCGCTAGTGAACTGAGACACCTCGCATAGCAGCTTTGGAGAGTTTTTAGCCCCATCTTATGTCCCCAGAATGCAATCACACCCACTGGGCTTTAGAAAGTGAATCCAAAGCTCTAGTGTTTTTATGTAACATTAAATCTCCAACTGGACCAAGCCTGCCTTTTACCTAGACAAGACACAGCACCATCTTCAACTGGCTCGTTGAGGGCAAGGCTCTGAGAGGGACCCTTTTGCTGGAAACTCTGGTTAAGGCTGATTGTTCTCTTGTTTGACACATGGATCTTTTGTTTGTAATCCCATTTGACATTCTAGAAATCCAAAAACAAATGGAGTCTATACCAAAGATTAGCTCCTTGACTCTCACGACTGTTAAAGCAAAGAAGGGCAAGGGGACTCAGTAAGAAACTGCAGGAATCCCCCTTATCCATGGTTTTGCTTTCCGTGGCTTCAGCTACCCAAGGAACAATCGAGGTCCAAAAATATTAAGTGGAAAATTCCAGAAATAAACACTTCGTAAGTTTTAAATTGTGCCCTGTCCTGAGCAGGGTAATGAAATCTCACACCCTCCCACTGCATCCTGCCCGGGCCGTGAATCATCCCTGTGTCCAGACCATTCACATTGTACATGCCGCCCACCCATTAGTCATTTAGTAGCCGTCTCGGTTTTCAGATATTTTGAGTGAGAGAAAAGAGACTATATTCACAAAACTTTTATTGTAGTATAGTTTTAACTGTTCTATTTTATTATTTGCTATTGTTGTTAATCTGTTTCTAATTTATAAATTAAACTTTATCATAGGTATGTAGATACAGAAAAAAACATGGTATATGTAGGCTTTGGTTCTATCCAGTTTCAGGAATCCCCTGAGAGGCTTGGAACACATTCTCCATGGATAGGGGTACTACTAGGCAGTAGTTTGGAATGGGGTGGTATTGAGGGAAGCAAGTACCATTTGCTTTCCTTCTAAACAACTAGTGAGTTATTTAGAAATAACATTTGGAAAGACTTCATTGACCCTTGCAAGAAGAACTGTGCGTGTGAAGAAACTAAGGCAGCAAGTATGTGAATTCGCTGCAGGCTAGAGATCACAGCCACCGGAGTTCGCCCCTCGCTGTTCCATCCCAGTATAGTCCTATTCTTTCGGAGGCACCTTCCTGCCTCGCTCTCCTGTCCTCCAGGCAGTTGAAACCGTCCTCCTAAGCCCATAGGGTCAGGGCTAAGTTTTTGGATTTAATTTTGAGAAGCACATTTGAAATGGATTTCATTTCCTTTATGCTCGCAATCCCTTTCTCTCACAGCTTCACAGTGAGAAGGAGGAAAGGGGAGGCAAGTTCAATTCCATCCAAAATTCCTTGCAGTTCTAATGTTTAAAGGAGAACTTTTAGAACTGACTTGTTTGCAGGAGTCTGCTGTTGATTACATGAGGAAACCAAGCAAGGAACTGTGAACACGTTCCCCCAACAGGGTTCATAAAACAAGATTGAAAAAGGTATAAGCTGTAATTTCAAAACCGCCAAGCCAAAATCGGGCACTGGGCCCAGATCTGGGGTCCATTCCCAGGTGGACCAACAAGCTCCTTTCAGCCTGGGACAGTGGGAGAGACCTGGGCTCGGGTTCAGGGCTCTGCGTTCTGCCATGAACTAGCTGCGTGATCTCACACAAGGTGCTTGACCTGTCGGAGCTTCGGTTTTAAGTCCCTATAAAATGAGTGGGGTTTAACTTGAAAGTGGGTGGATTCTGATGCTTGGGTTTGAACCCTGGCTCCACCACTTACTAGCTGCATAACCTTGGGAAACTTCCTTAGCCAGAGAGTACCTCAGCTCCTGATTCGTGAACAGGGGTAGCTATACTATTTCTCTCCCAGGGCTATGAGGGTGAGGATTAAAGGAAAAATAATAGGTGAAGGCCTGGAATGTGACAATCAATAGACATTGGTGCTGCTGCTTTAAATGCCATCAAATGACTGAACTCATGAAATGAACAGGCGAGGAGCAAAGCATTCATCTGAGCTGACTCTGGGCGAATGGCTCCTGACTTCTTGGCCTCATCGCTAATTCACCCCTCCAGGGACTCAGAAATCCTGGCCCCTGCATCTAGGAAGAAGCATTCTTACCTGCTCTTCTTTCAAAACACACGTGCAGAGACCAAAGTGAAACTCCAGGTTCCCAGACTGCACTTGGCAAACGCCAACTCTTGTCCTGGTCTAGCTGCCCTCCAAGGCCCTCCGCCTACTCCTCTCACAGAAAAATCTCTGGTTTAAAGCTGACTTTAACAATTCATTATCCATGTGACCTTGACCAAGTCTTTCAACTTCACTCTGTTTACCACGATACTCATGTAAATATGAATACATAGAGACAAATTCAAGGGTAACATGATTTTTTTTTATTTTTTACTATTCCAAAACCTTCCTCAGCCACCACAAGTACCTGTGTGTTCATGAGTACTCTCAGAAGCACATTTTGGAATATGTATGCTAGAAAGTGGATGCCTGACACCCCTGGGAAATAATTTTTCCCTTTGTTATACAAAAGGTTTTTTTATATCTGAGAGGAAGAATTTGTCAAATCAGCTTGTCTTTTCTTTTACCTAAACACTTCATCTACTCAAATCCTTCCCACACCCCAAATGAGCATCTGCTTCCAAAGTCTGCGGCAGCACAAGCGTCCATCCAACTTCAAAGTATTTGGCTGCAGTGACCTTTTGCTTTGAGGACACAGGACAAGGGGTGTGGGAAGTATCCTCTCCAGGGCCTGAACCATGGTAGTTGCGGGAGTGGATGTTTAGGGTCTGGGCTGCTTGGGGTTAACACTGAGCGCCGAATCCCAAGGAACAGAGACTTCCATGTTGGTGAACAACTCATGCTTTCTGTGACCATGGTGATGCCCTTGCCGGGGGGAAGGGCGATACTGCCGACGAGGTCCCGCACGATCTGGCTTCTGGGCCACTCGCCTCCTCCATCACGCCGCCTCAGTGAGATTTGCTTCTTGCGGTTGCTCGATCACAGCCGCCACAGGTGTGCTGTCTCCGCCTGGCATGCCCTGCCTCTAGACATTGGCACAAGCCACTCCCTAAGGACAATGACGATGTCTCCTGTCAACGCCACCCTATGGAAGAGGCCTCCCCTGACTGAAGTACGTTTATCATTTGCTATTGTCTTATTTACCATTTTATTTTCCTTTTTATAGCACGTACCTACCTGACATTAAATATAAGACTTTGCCTGCTTTTCTCATATTGTTTTTAAAAAATGCTACAGTACATTCTCAATAAATGTTTAGTGTAATGAGAGGCACTTAAAAATATTAGTTTTCTCTCTCTTCCCTCCCATCCCATCCCTCCCTCCCCCACCGGTCCCTGCCTACACTGTGCTCTTTTTGCTTGTTTTTGGCTTGGAGAGGGACTTTCTGACTTGGGATTCTGTAATCACTGTGGGGAAGAATTACTGTTTCTCAGAGACTTGAAAACAGCAGAGATGTACCAGGCATGGCTCTGACCCATTACCCTCAAATGAGGGACAGAATACATGGAAGAGAGTGAACAGCAGTGGCTAAGGCCAGTTGGATTCTGCCAATGATCCACACCTCCAGGGGTTATCAGTGTTGGATCTAGGTAAGTGATACCCTGCACCCTCTCCTCCCTAGCCACACCCTTTCTGTTGCAGGAAAATTTACTTCAATTCCCTTGCTGCCTACATTCCCACTGTTCTTTTCTGCCACTTACTGGAGCACTGAGCATCTGCCAAGCACTAAGCTTACAACTTGCTGTGTTCTGCCTCATTTAACCTTTACACCATCCTACAAGCAGCTACCAATGTTGTCCACATCTTACAGACGAGGAAGATGACATTCAGAATGAGGATAACTCTTTTCAAGGCTAACAAGTAGCAGATCCAGCTTTTTAGTACAGTTGTGTTTCTCTGAAGCCCATCCCCTTAACAACTCAGCCTTCCGCATCCTCAAATTCACCTGGACTCTTCAATTCAATCAACACGTGCTGGACGCCTCCCGATGGAATGCTGTGGCAGGTGCTGCAGGGACACAAGAATTATAAGACACAATCCACAGCCTTAGGTTGCTTTACTCTAAAAGGAGAGGAGAGATTCTCCCTTACCAAACCAAGAACAAAAACTACAGTACATGAGTTCTTAGTATGTGAGGGTGTGGACAATAAGTGCTCCAGGAAGACAGAAAAATAACTGTAGATGTCAGTAGGATGGGGAAGTAAAGAGAAGTGAACATTTGAACCTGTCCCTCAAGGTTACGGCAATACCATAGGACAGGGGTCCTCAATCTCCCGGCCACGAACTGGTACAGGTCCATGGCCTGTTAGGACCCGGGCCACACAGCAGGAGGTGAGTGGCCGCAAGCGAGCGAAGCTTCCCTTGCATTACCACCTGAGCTCTGCATGCCTGTCCCCACAAACCCAGTCTGTGGAAAAATTGTCTTCCATGACACTGGTCCCTGGTACCAAAAAGGTTGGGGCCCGCTACGATAGAGGGTACTGCTCTCTCTATATGGAGATATACGTGCGGGTAATGTTTCCATTCATCAGTGTATTTAGTGCACAACATTCACTGATATCTTGTCACATGCCTGGCACCTGCTGGGGGCTTGGCAGACCAAAATAAGTACTCTGCAAGGGAAGTTTAAACAGCCAGGGAAGAGGACAGACCTGAGTTCTACAAGGAACAGGAGGCGGTCTTCCAGGCTCCAAAGATCCCATTAGAAAAGAATGTGTTCAGCATTTATAGCCCAGAGTATAAAAACATCTTGTAATCAGGACCACAAAGTGGACCCTGGAGAGCACCCCTCCAGAACCAGGTCAAATTTCCATGGAAGCTCTTCCTTTACCTCGCCTGGTGAGACAAGCCACAGTGATCATAGGAGTGGGTTTGCATGTTGGCTCCAACACATGACCCCTTCTTCCTCAGTCAGAGACTAGAGAGGACACCCCTTAGTTCATAGGGTCACAATGAAGATTCAATGAGATAAGATCTGTAAAAATGTTGGCACGGAGTTGGAGCCTCAAAATTAATAGTTCCTTTCCCATCTCCATCTTTCTCCTAAACTAGTTTCTTGCTTTCTGAAAAGGACGCTTAATAAATCATGGTCTGATTTTTTTTGTGAATGCTACAGAATTCACCCACTCCTGCCAGGTGACTCTTACCATCCAGTTTGCTCTGCAAAGTCTCACCTTCCCCGAGCTCTGCTCCCATCAACATACCCCCTAACCCAAGCCCACCCCTGCATGCCTTCATCTCCCTCCTAGATTCAAAGCCTTGCCTTACCTGTCCAGGGTAAGCATCCACATTGAGGGTCTTACACCTGTTTAAGTTCATGTAGCAAAATCATGATACCAGAGCAATCCCCTGCCTTCCTGCAATAATCAGGTTCCCTTGTTGGAATAAATGACTTGGCCATCAGGTTTATAGTTTACCCATTTGGGAACTAGGTTATTGCTTCATAAAACTGTGCTGCATGGTACTATTATCATTTAATTATGTTGCCTAAAAAAAATAAATAAGGATTGCCTTTTTAAGCACTTCTCTCCAGCACCATCCTAAGCTTTTTGGGTACCTGGGCTCTTCAGGACGCTGACTCTTCCAGCTCGTTTCCTGGCCTCAAATATCTTTGAGAGTGAAAGGTCATTCTCTCTGGCACGTTCCCCTTTGACCGGCACCTCTCCTCAAAAGGGTACTTTGATCTTAATTTAATATGGTATTTCAAATCCCCCAGAAAATTGTGCCAGATTTTATGGCAGCATTTCCCTTCCCAAAAGCATTCTGTGGCTCTCGCTCCTTTATCCATATATCCTGGACACTCAGTGCAAGAAACACACTTCCTTATATGCCGCATGGCTATTCAAAAGAATAGCCATTGGACCTATGGAAATTGTTCTTCCCTATCTATCTGGTAAAGTGCCAACCCCCGCCTTACAAATGGCATTCTTTTGGATTAATTTATTGTGTCTATTACAATGCAATTGCCCATGTAAGATGTCTGATGTAGGCTGGAGCAGTTGGGAGTGCAACGAAACAAGATTTGCCTTGAGTTGATTACTGTGGAGGTTGGCTGGTGGTATTCAGAAACTCAATATACTATTCTCTCCACCATCCTATAGGTTTGATGTTTTTAAAAAGCTATTGCCCCTGGAGGGATAATAAGATCAGTTTCATTTACATTTTAGTATTAATTAATCTATCAGGGCTGATAGGATCCTTCAAGAGACAATGCAAGTAACGATGGGGAAGTAAAATGAAAAGCTTTACGCTCAGCTCCACAAGGCTGCCCTGCTTCAGTGCAACCGGGGGTTACACCCCACGGAACAGCTGGTAAAATGGGGCCCCATGAACTCAGTACAGCTTGAGGAAAAGGGAAGTCACGAAGGATTTGAATAGCTGTGCACTTCTTCAAGTTGTTGAAAGGAGGGGTAGAGTTTGGATGGACCTAAGAAGAAAGGAGAATATTCCATAAGAAGAAAATGACATAAGGGGAGGTATTGAGAACGAGTGCAAACTGTTTCCTGCGTGGCTTCCTGACTGGTCTCTTGTTCCCAGTCTGGTCTTCACACAGCAGTCATAGTAATCTTCTCAAAATACACACATGATCTTCTCTTGACCCCACTGGAGTCCTGCCTCATTTTCTCATTGGGCTCAGAATAAAGTCCCAAATCCCTAGCTCCACCTACAAGGCCCTATGTGCCTGGAAACCCCTTCTTTGCCCTGGGGGCAAACTTCAACTCTCCCTGGACAAAAGACTAAAAGAAAGGTAACACTTAACATCTGTTCTTCTGAACAGCATCTGGAAACAAAAAGGAGAAACAGAGAAGGGGTTTAAGAGGGAGGCAGAGGTAAAATACTTTTGTGTTGTTGTTTTTCTTTGGTTTGGTTTATTTGATTTGTTTTCTAGCTTGAAGACCTTTAAATAGGTTCGCAAATTAAGCGCAGGGCTCACCAAAAGGACTCCCCTCTCTGTCTCTACCATGTGTGGCTTTTTGGTTGTTGCATTATGGATTATTTTTAAGGGTTACAAAATGTTTTTTTTTTTTAAGATTTTATTTATTTATTTTTAGAGAGAGGGGAAGGGAGAGAGGAAGAGAAACATCAATGTGTGATTGCCTGTCACACGCCCCCTTCTGGGGACCTGGCCCGCAACACAGGCACGTGCCCTGACTGGGAATTGAACCAGCAACCCTTTGGTTCACAGGCCCGCACTCAATCTACTGAACCACACCAGCCGAGGCAGGTTACAAAATATTTTAAGCAAACTTTGTTTTTCATAAACTTTGTCCAGGTTCCATTCACTAAAGAAACAAGTAACTATGCAGAGATGAAAATATCAGAAGGATGGAGGGCTTGGAAAAGGTCCATCTATTTTCAACAAGTGCTTCATATCTCATCTGCTTCCAGCCTGCTTTCTTACTGGGTGTTACTCTCACCCTCGCTCCTGCCAGCCTCTGATCTCTATATAAATGCTAACCCTGGTTCCCAGTGACCCCTGAGGTCTTTTCAGTCCAGCTCACAATGACTCAGAAACTTAGGGGCTGGATGAATATGTATTTTCTAAGAGCATTTCCCAGTGGTCTCAAGAGTTGAAAACGGTTGTTCAATTACATCATAAAGAGTTTAAAGAAACCGGTGCTTAGTATCTTTAAGCCACGTGAAACCTGAAGAATTAGCTAACCCACACCCCACGTTTAGAGGGAGAAACTGGAGCCACAGGTGGAAAGGGTCTGTCCAATGGCCCCCACAAACACATAGGTGAGCCAGGGTTGAGAACTTAGGTGTGTGGACTCTCAACCTAGTGCTCTTTCCTTAGGCAATCATTTTCTGATAGTGCTCCTGATCTCTTTCTTGATGCTCTAGAATTCTGAACTCCCTGGAGAAATGGGTCTGGAGGAGTTCTTTTTAGTAATAGTATTATTTTTAAAGAAATCTTGAAAGAGCCCGGCTGGTGTAGCTCAGTGGATTGAGCGTGGGCTGGGAACCAAAGGGTCTCGGATCGATTCCCAGTTGGGGCACATGCCTGGGTTGCAGGCCAGGTCCCCAGTGAGGGCCATGTGAGAGGCAACCATACACTGCTTTCTCCCTCTCTTTCTCCCTCCCTTCTCCTCTCTCTAAAAATAAATAAATAAAATCTTTAAAAAAAAAAAAAAAGAAATCTTGAAGAAAAAGAAAGGCTGTCTTGATAATAAGCAGGGCCTAAGCCAAATAAATTTCCCAGCATTGAAAGGCCAGACAGAGACGCCGCTTCGTGTTACCTGCCCTACATCATGGATGCCAGTGAGACCTAAGTGCTCAATGGAGCAAAACGAGAGCAGACATTGGTTAAGTGTTTTTAACACTCTACTGGCCGGCAGAGCTGCTTCTGTGTTTGTTTGCCCCCCCCCACCCCCCCAGCCCCCACCAGAGCCAGGTCTCATGCTCAGGAACAAACGGCTGGCTGAGGGACAGCCACCACATCCACTGTCCAAGCAGAGTGAGAAGGCTTCCCGATGGGCCCTCTCTGGCTCCTTTCCCTGGTTCCTGTGGCTGTTTCCAGGATGCCTCTTGTTCTCCCTGTGCCTTGGGCCTGCTGCTTAGGAGGGAGTCTTTCTTAAGTCCATACTGCCTTCTCTGATGACCAAGCAACATCATGAGGTTAAGGTAAGCCATGAAACTGCACAGGGGGCTCCAGGGGACAGCCCTGGGCTCCAGGAGAGCGGGGGCTTTACAAATCCTAAGAGGGACAGGAACCTAACTTGGGGAGTAGAGGAGGCACCCTGGCTTTGTGGACTTTTTTCTTTTTAATTGGCCATGTTATAACATACCCCAGACATCAAGTCACTGAGTAGAGAGAACCTGAAAGTAACAGGATAGAAATGCTGCTTTTAAAGGGGGAGTGAGTGCATTTTAATCGTAAAGTTACCAAGACTCTGCTGAGAGAGCCAGGGCCTCAAGAGGAGCATGGTCCAAACTCACAAGCAGGATCTCAAGACAAGGTAGCCCCGCTCCCTGCCACCTTGACCGTTTCTCCTCCATGAAACTGAACAATTCCCGTACCCATTGCCCACCAAATGGAGACTGTGGTTTGGACAAGAGACCCTGAACACTGAAAATCTCAAATGTTGACCTGGTAAATTCATTACAATAGACCAAAGTGGCATCAAGACTCTTAAATACAGTTAACTCTGACCTTGGGGGACCTGCCACCAGGCGCCAACAAATCAGGACAAATAATGAAATATCTTTGGTCATGTGGATGGTGACCTCCTACCCCAGATTTATCTGGCTTCATGTAGTTCTACTGTTTTCAGTAAATCAGTTGGTTCCCAGATGACTTTTCATGCATATGCAAACATGAACTGGTATAGTGAGTAAGATCACAGATTTGTGAGTCAAAAAGATAAGTGTCACTTGTAAGTTTTGACCCTAAATAAGGCCATTAACTTGCCTTCCCTTCCTCATCTGGAAAAAAAAATATTCCTTTAAAACTTACCTGACAGGATTGTGGGAAAATTAAAGGAGAAAGTCATGTAAAAACCTTAAAACAGTATTGACTCAAAAATTGTTAGGTACTATTATATAACTAAACATGATTTCAATTTTAAACCTTCATAAAACCATGATTAAAAATAAATTCACAAATGAAATAACTCTTTGTCTCACTACACGATCCAGTTTTTGGTGTGTAAATTGGGTCATAGTAGACATATACAACCAGAAGAATCAAGATATAAAATGTAAATTACTCAACAATACTCTTCTCTCCAGGTACATCATTTCTATAGGACTAGATCTACTCACCAATGTCTGCGTCTCCTTATTAAAAATGTAATGCCAGGTGCGCTTCTCTGCGAGGCAGCACACCCGCACCTCTCTCTTCCCTCTCAGGCACCATCTCCTAAACTCTAAGGGACCCCAGGAGACCTGCAACCAGTAGAGCAATGGGCAGCACAGCAGCCTGTCCCAGGCTAACCCCCCGAACCTGTCTCCAAGGCCTCATTTCTGTGACTTTCCAGTGAGCCAAAGCAGCCCCGCCTGGTCTCTCTCCTGTTGCAAGGGGGAAAACAAGTGATGCCATCGAGTTTGAAGCAAATCAACAAGGAAAGAGAAGTGAACACAGATCAGGAGAACTTGACCCCAGGGCTGGTTCTGCCACTAGCCGGATAACTTGCCCTTGTCACATTCTCTGTGAAACTTGGTGGCCTCTTCTGTAAGATAAGGGCTCTGGAATGTCCCCGTAGACCACTTCCAGCCTGAAGGATGCAGTGATCCAACATCAGAGATTCACCCCCACTCCTGGCTATGTGGGAGGCCACGTGTAGGATGACAAACGAACGTCCAGGAAAACAAGGGATGGGGGAGGTGCGCTGACAAACTCTACAGCTGTCCTGGAAGGCAGGGCCCTGGATAGTTTATGAGAGCAGCAGCTTCCCCAGCAGCCAGTGCCTGTCCCAGGGACAGGGGCCTCCACATACCTATCCAAGATGACCCATATCTTTCTGGCTCATGGAGTGTTGGCAGCAAGGGAAATCCTGGCTCTAATCCAGGCCACCAGATAAACATCATCAATAAGAGAAAGCAAGCCCTCTGCTTGTCCCAACATTATTGTTCGGGAAACGAAATAGGCAGCAAATGTGTTCACACAGCATGCAGCCACAATACCATCCTTGAAAGTAACCAGAGAAGTCCTTCTCCAGGCGCAGCCCTCGACAGGGAGCTGGCAGCCGTCATCACCGGTTCCTTACCCACCCTGAGAACCCACAGGAGGCCTCGCGGCCCTTCCAAATAGCGACCAGTCAGATGGGTGATACGCCTAAACCTCGTTGTCATCACTTATACAATCTCAAGTTGAATAATCTACACATATATGTCATGGTATAACTACGCTTTTATTTGAGTGTAAAATTTTATTTATTTATTTTTAGAAAGACTGGAAGGGAGGGAGAAGAAGAAGGAGAGAAACACTGATGCAAGATAGAAACATTGACCAGTTGCATCTTCCATGCGCCCCAACTGGGGGCCGAACCTACAACCCAGGCACATGCCCTGACCAGGAATTGAACCGGTGACATTTCGCTTTTGCAGGACGAGGCCCAACCAACTGAGCCACACTAGTCAGGGTTAACTATGCTTTTTAAAACATACTAAAATGCCACGATTATATCTGGCTGGTAGAATTATGGCTCTTTTTTCCCTATACTTCCCAAATTTTCTGCAATAGGCCTGCATTACTTTTATACTCAGAAAAAAAATTATTTTAATAGAGCTAAACAAACAAAAAAAATCACCTCCATTGGCCTTTGACACAGTTTAAGAAAGACCAACACACTTGTCCTCTCACTTGGGAGACTAATTTGAATGAACTGAATGCTGTCTTGAATGTGCTCCTCTGAAATAGCATTCCTATGGAAGTTTAAATAAAAAGGCAGTGTGATATGATCCAAAAAACTAAAAGTCAGAAGGCCTAAATTCTGACCTTAGTTCTGCCCACAACCAGCTGGAGGTTGTGAGCACGTCACAGCTCCCCTGGGCCTGAGTGTGGCACTAAACCCAGATTGTCCACGTCCGAATCCTGCTTCCTCTGCTTTCTAGCTGTGTGATCTCAGACCAGTGCCTTTACCTCTCTGAGCCTCAGTTGCCAATTCAGAAACCGTAACTAATAATTGTCCCTGCCTCCCAGGACAGCTGTGAAGATCAAATAAAATGGTCTGCATAGGCCTTTAACCTCGTGCCTGGCACTGTGAAAGTGCTCTTGGAACAATAGCGAGGATAATTATTATTGCCTTTCCTGTCCCAATGCAGAGGGGAAGCGAACGTGCTCTTGATGGGGTGGGGGGTGTTCCATGCGGGGAGCCCTTCAGTGCTTTCCCAGAGGCTGAGCCCGTTCGTCCCCACAGGGGCGCACACTCGACAATGACCAAGTTCTGCGGCCCCTTGACATTCCTTTACCCCCTACTCTCCCTCCCAAGAAGCTTCTGAGATGTCCAGGTCACGCTGGGGGGCAGGAAGGGCTAAAGGGCAGCATGTGGTGCCTGCAGACATCCCTGCAACATCAAGATGACCTCTCCTACTTTTCAAAGAAATGGTTTGCGTGTGTGGCCAAAGACAAAGAGAGCACTATTGACTTTTATTTGTTAGAGACTATCTCAGATCCCCTGAGTTCGTTTGATGAATTGTTTTGGATAGATAAAATAGTCCTGTTCCCACTCTCCCTGATTCTGCCACTGAGAGCTGATTAACAAAAAATGTGCTCTTCACATCGGAAAATGCAACCCTACAAAAACAGTTCCTATGGGAGAAAAAAAAATTGTGTCTCTGCTGATAATTTTCCCATGCTTTGTGGACAGCCCACGCCAGCCTGAACTTGGAGTCACCTTCTCTCATTTGGAAGCATCAGGAGGACTTAGGGTTGAAGATCCTGCACATGGTTTGCTGCTAATGCTGGAACAGATGGAAGACGGGCCCAGGAAACCTGTGGGGAATGCAGAAGACTGACTAACACCTGCTGTGACCCATGAGCCTGTAACAGCAGAGGAAGAACAAGAGTGACCTTTAGCTGCAGGAATACAGAGCTCAGAGAAAGCACAAATAACAGTAGCACAAGGCTGTATAGCTCAGGGGTTAAATGCATGAACTCTGTAGCCAGACAGACCTGGGTTCCCATCCTGCCCCTCACTCAGGCAGGTGAACCTGCTGAACCTCAGCCACTCTGGGGAGAGAAAGACTGACCTCATGAGAGCTGTTTACACAGGGCCACGGGGAACCAGTGCAACCCTGGCACATGCTCTGCACTCTGTAATTGTAGCTGATATCATATTGAATTACAGAGGCTGATGGTTATTAAGAGTACTATGGACCGGGCACCACTCTACGTGTTTTACATGTATCCTCTTAAAGAAACCCTTATAATAATGAGTATTATCCTCATTTTATAGAAAACTGAGACTGAGGAACTTGCCCCAGAACACTCAGAGAGTAGAAGGCAGATGAGAATATACCTATGCACATACATGGTCCATTCATGCACTGAAGGCTTTTTCTCTGCTCCACGAAGAGATGTTGGGATGACCTTTCGTCACATCACATGAGCCCTTCACCCATGACCAGACCCACGTCCCACATCTGTGCCATTTGTGCTATGCCCTGTTGACAGTGGCTGGAAATCATACCGACATGTTTATCTAGCCAACCCTGACAATCCCTTATTTTATACAATCATTCAACCAAACACCCCAAAGGCTCTCAGAAACCATCACTCAATGTCCTCCCTTTACAAATGAGAAACAAGAATCAGAGAGGAAAAGTGATGACAACAAAGACACAGAGCCAGCTCCCAACCTAGGTAAGACTTAAAGAATCCAGCTTTCCTAATTCCTTCCCGCTGGCTCATGCCTGGTCACCTCTAACATCACAGCCTTCCTCGCAAGTGAAACGTGGGATCTCATCACCATTAATGATAACAGTCGGCAGTCCCCCTTCCAAACCTCATTCCCAACGTGCCCACGTGGCAACAGCGGAGCCTCCATCATATATCAGACAAGCTGACACCTGCCACCCCCTTGTCTTCCCACCCATTTCCTGCAGCCGATCCTTGCCCTTTTGCTACCCCATTGGGACCATGTTTAGCCATCCTGCTAAACATAAGCCCATTGTGGATGTTTCTCCTCTTATCTACAAAGACTTTTATCACTGGGTTTTGGAATATAAGGATCATGAAGAAGATGAGTGTCCATTCATTCATTTAGTACTCGACAGATATTTATTGAGCACCTGCGATGCAACAGGCACTGGGCTGCATGCAGGAGCGGGGTGAGCCGCCAGCTGTGGTTCGAGATCAGAACCTACGGCCCTGAAGGAGACAGACAGTAAACAGGCAAACACACCAACAAATGAAGTGATGGTGAACCCTCAGGACAAGGCCTCCCGGAGGAGGCCCCTCTGAGCAGAAGCCTGGGGGTGCTCGAGTTCTCTGTAAGAACAGCCTGAGGCTCTCTCATCCTTTATCCCTCATCTCCACTCCAGGTTTTCAGCTTCTCCCAAACCATGTTTCATATTTTTAATTATAAAAATCAGACATACTCACTGTAGAACTTTAGAAACTCAGAAGAAGATAAAAGAAGAAAAATTAAATTGCCCACAAACTCATACTCCCATTATTGCTAACTGGTACATTTATATGTATGTACAATTATAAAAAAGGAAACTTATTATTGAAAAGAAAATGTATGGACATGTTAAAAAAATCCGAAACATAAAAAAATGCATAATAAAAATTGTTATTCTCCTTCTAGCCACTACCACCTCCAGTTTTATTCCCCAGAGTAACAGTTTCTTAATGCGAATTTCAAGAAATATATATATATTATTTTTAAACAAAATGATATCACTCTATAGACTCTATGCTGCTCCTTGCTTTACCATTTAACAATATATGCTGGAGAAGGAAGTAGAGCTAATCTTTATTCTTCCTTAATGACTATTAATGCCTATTTTTACATAGCTGAGACCACATTATATAATAATCTTGCATCCTGCTTTTTCAGTTAATATCACATCATCAAAAATTGTTACTTCACTGAAGTTTTTGTAAGAAGTAAAGAAAAACATTTTTATGATGGCAAAACATTCCACCCTATGGGTAAACCATGATTTCTGTAAATATTACCTAATTATAAATACTTAGACTATTTCGGTAAAATGTGAATGGCTTCAGTGAACATTATGAATAAAGCCTCTGCTGCATCCCTCTACCTATCAAACCTTTCATTCGCTTCTACAAGAATCTATTGAAAGTCAGACGGAAAAGGACAGGAACAATGTGATTTCGCTCATACGTGGAAGACAAAACAGAAAGCAACCAGAGAACAAACAAAACATACACGCAAACAAAAAGCAGACAACAGAATATTAGTTACCAGAGAAGAAGGGGATGGAGGAGGGTGAAGAGGGTAAAGGGGGTCAAATACAAGGTCACAGAGGGAGACCAGACTTCCGGTGGTGAGCACACAATGGAGTATACAGATGTCATATTATAAAGTTATAGACCTAACCTCCTATGTTATTAAGCAATATTAGCCCAATAAATTTAATTTACAAATAAAGAAACGTGAAGACCTCTGACCAGCCCAGCACTGTTCTCTGGTCTGGTCTCCGACCTACCGCGACGCCGAAGGTGGGAGTGATGTGCACGGCGGTGTGTGCAGGAAGAGCCACCTTCACCGTGCTGCACACACATGCCCTCTGCATGGGCCCGTCCCCAGCCGTCTCCGCCAGCTCCGCTCTAGGTGGCAAGACTAAGGCCTGTTCTCGCTGTTTTTGCTATCTGACCCATTCCTCCCACAGCTGTACTCCACTCACCAGTAGGGCGATACCAACACGAGTCAAGGGCTCAGAAAAGGGGGCAAAGCGGGTCACCTGGTCAGCTTAGATTCCAAGCCTCAGTCTCCTTCTGATTTAGGAAAGGGATGTCTTCCGTGTGGTCCAGAGGCCCCACATTAAGGTAGGTGGCTGCGCCCAAACTGGTTATAAAATGTCCCTTTATCTGGCTTTGTGGGCACACGTCTTTTGGGAATCTCACTGGGATTGGGGAGGAGTGGATAAGAGAAAACAGAATTTGGATGCCTGCCCTCCACTAGGTACTTCTGTATCCACTTGCACGTAAGTCCTGGCCCAGTAAATACGAGCGCAGGTTCTGGCGCCAGAGGGTCACTGCTTCCGAGACAGGTTACTGTACCTCTGTCGCTCCAATACGCTCATCTTTAAAACAGTGATAGTAATAGAGCCTGTCTCATAGGACTGCCGTGAGATTGCATGAGTTAGTTTCGTGGAAGTAATGTAAACTTGCCTGGGACATTATAAGCACTCAATAAACATTTATCACTACAATTTGTAACAGGTGAAAAACAAAGTTGAGCACTTAAAATTTTTAAAACTCACCAAACTCCAACAGCATCATGAAAGAAGCTCAGAAGGAATTAAAAACTTTACAAAATCAGCTGCAAATATTCAAAATTCCTCAACATATTATTCCAAGGAGGAACATGGTTAGAATAAAGTAGTAGAACACTGATCGACCACTGAATTGTCAAGACCAGGGGCTAGGCCAACCCATGTGAACTTCCTTCATCTGGACTCACGAGAGAGGAGCTGCTACTTATTGTGTCGATGATCCAATCATTTCAATTAGGCAGCCTCCTTTCTAACTCTTCAGGAAGAGCCCGGGTATAAATTTCTCTGAGAGGCATTCCAGGCGGAGGGAATCACGTCACAGAGCATGGAACCACGAAGTATACTATGTGTTGCGCAGAGGACAAATGGCTCACTGGAGGTGACGCTGGAGACTTTGTCACAGTTGAAGCCAGAACCCAGCAGAAGAAGGTGACCCTGGAAAAACTGGAACTGGGTCAATATATGCAGCTGGGCTTCTGCAGACGTGGGGAAGTGACTGCATTTATTCAACGAATGTAAGAACAAAGGTAACTCTTCATATTTCTAACTTAAATAATATGATATGTGGCCGTGTAGAGAATGTTCCATAGGGCAGAAAAATTAGAGGAAAAATGACTACATTAAGACTATTATTAAGAATCTGGGTAAGAGATTATGAGAATCTAATGGAGAGAGATGGAAAATTCAAGAGGAAGAAAGGCGTCAAGAGACATTGCAGAGACAGAAGCAATGAGTCTCCGTGACTGTTTAATGTCACCGGCAAAAGAAAAAGGGAACAACGTTAAAGCTGTTCCCATGCATTGTGCTGGAAACACAAGAGATTAGAGCTCAGCTCAGGGAGGTGCTGGTGGCTGGAAACGCTCCCTGCATGGGGGCGTGCGGAGGAGGGCGTGCTCTGGTGGTGCGAGCCTTGGAGGATTCCCTGGGTGTCCACGTCGCTGGGTTCCCCTGGGGCCAGGAGACACTGGTGTGGAGAGAGAATTATTGAAACTGGAAGTGGAGGATGTGCATATTTAGTCTTTACTCATTTGACTACTGTGCCAAGTACTGTCCCTCCCAATAAGGATAAACTTTCGTTGCCTTCTGATGCTTCCCAAACCCTCCACATTGCCTCTCTCTGCCTCCTGCCAAGAGTAATGTGTTCTTACTCTGTACCTCTGTGGTACCCAGCGTGTATGACCGCATGATGCTAATAATGATCTGATCCTCTTCCTGTTTCCTAGGAATGTGTCCTATCTGTCATAATACCAATACTTAGCACAATGTCCAGCACGCAAGCTGCAATCAGAATCCTATGATGCAGGATTCCTTTATTGCCTAATATACAAAGATAATCACATGCAGTTGCATTAGTCCCTCACAGATAGTTGCTATGTTAATGTTCCTTGACCTGTTGAAATTGATAGGAGATGTATAGTACGACAAATTCTAATCGAGACACTCAGATGTCGTCGGCTGCACACTAAATGCACAGCAGACCCATCTGCCTTTGCTCATATTCCTGCCGCAACCATTTTGTCATCTCTATATCAGAAGCCCCACAATATTTTTTTTTAAATCTCCACCCTACCAATGCCCAGAAAAATAGCAACAAAGTGAAAACCAAACTCAGAAGGAAAGCTGGTGACAAGCAATGTATTTTTCTATTATAATTATTTTATTTAAAAAACCTGTTACCTGTTAGAAATCTGAAAGGATTGTAGAGTCTGCCAGGACTTTGAGATTTAATTTGGGTTTTACAAGCAGTGAAAGCAAATGAGGCATTCATCGCAAAGTAATTTCTCAACTGTTATTATCGTCCTCGGTACATTGACAAGGGAACCAAGACACAGAATAGAGAAGTGAGCAGTCCAAAGTCATGTGCAGAATAATCTGAGGAGGAGGGAAAGTGAAAGAGAATGCTGAGCACAGACCAGTGGCACTTAACCTTTAGTGGGCAGAAAAGTCACCTGGCACACTTGTTTTAAATGCAGATGCCTGGGCCTGGGCGCAGACCTGGTGAATTAACACCCAGGAGGCTGTATTTTTGCAGGCTCCCTAGGTGATTCCTATGAACACCTACATTTGGATGCCACCAATCCATGGTCAGGGGACAGAGGACACACGGTGAGGAACACCATGCTAGGCTCTTCAACTAGTTCTGCTCTACTTGACCTAACCAGGATGCCATTTAGTGAAGAGTCTAAAGAATGGCAGCAAGCAGGACTACGGGAGGCTCCTCCCAGGAAGCTCTCTGGCTCTCGCCACATCCCATTCTAACCAAGCTGGGCCGCAAGCAGGAACCAGCTCCACACACCCATCCCGACTTCCCCCGCGCCACTGCGCAGATGTGGAAACTCCCCACTGTCCTGCTTCTGAAGGGTAGCGGCTGTGATGGGACAGCTCCCATTCCTGATCCTTCCTGCAAGTTGGGTGTTGTTGGGTTTTTTTTTGTTCTTTGTACAATTAATTAGCTAATAATTTTTGCTTCTGATCCATTCCTCATTAAAAAGCTGAATCCCCGAGTTGGGGCTGTCGGAACAAAGGTGGGAGAATTTATGTCTTAATTTTGGTTCATTATGGCAGGAAGCCCCTTGCGCCCATCACTCTCTCTCCTCAGCCCCTCCCCTCCCAGCTCTGATGGCTCTGTGACCCTAAATGCCTCTCACATGGCAGCCACCATACAGGCTCTGTCTCTGCCCTTTATCTTCCGCTGCCTCATTAAGAGAAATGAACCTGAGTCTGAAAAAGACGACACAGGGGAAATAAAAATGTAATCCCTTGGTGCCACCTATAATGAATTGTTATGAAAACCATGAAAATATCTGTCTGCGGATATTGTTCTTTGATTTGAAGTCAGTGTTGTAAGCGGTAATTTTTGTCATTAAAGCTGTTAATCTGCTCAGCGCTCCTCATAAGTTTTTATGAAGAAAAACAGCCCTGCTGCCTCCCTGCTCATTGCAGAGCACCATGGAATAATTAGCTTTAATTATGGCTGATACTGCTGTCTGTTGAAAGTGGAAGTGCAGGGGCTTCGCACTGCTTGGGCTAGGGACAGGGCCTGCTCAGCCTCCAAAGGGCCAGAGGAGAGGGGCCTGCAGCTTTGAGTGAGGCTTGCAGCCACAGCCGACCACAAACACCGCACACCACACCCAGCCAGGGCAGGTGCACTCTGGCCATGACATGCTCATACCAAGCATGAACATGCACACTCACATGCACACCTTACAACATACATAGACACAATGTCACCCCCTCAACTCCTAATCATCATGCCCAAGTTCAACCACCACAAACACCCACACCATCCATGACTCACATATACTTCTAATCACAACATAGGTATAACCAAGTCACAATAAGACATATACCAACTGAGACAGGCACCACAAAAACTCAGCATACACAGCCAGCTACAGCAACATAAGCCTTCAGCTGTATCATATGCATACCCCCTGTCCATCAACCACACCGCACATCATCCACAACAGACACACACACACCATGACTCAGGTACCTTCATATATGCAGTCATGCACCACATAAGGGCACTTCAGTCAACAACAGATCACATGCAGGACGGTGGTATGCCATGTAGTCTAAGTATATAGTAAGCTATACCATCTAGGGTTGTGTAAGTATACTCTATGGTGTTTGCACAATGACAAAACATCCAACAATGCATTTCTCAGGCCATATCCCCATTGTTGAGCAGAGTACGACTGTACAGTCAACCCTAAACAGACGCATACCCAATGATGAAACACACACCAGCGCATTATCTCCAAGAGGCAGCCAAATCAATCACCCCTATTACGTAAAAAGCCTAGTATTAAGTTCTAGAGGAGCAAATGTTCTTGACCTCAAAGAACTCATTATATGGTCAGAAATAAGTATCTATACCAAAAACCACTGGCAATTTCTTTAACATTTGTTGATACAATGAGCACTGGTTATGTGTCAAGCACGGGGCTAGGCACTAGGGGACCTCCATAGGTAAATAGGATATGGTCTGGGCCTCAAGCAGCTTGTGGTAGGCACAAATTGCCTCTCAAGAAAGAATCTGTCCACTTGCTGGGAGTGCTGTCTACAGAGAACCTTTACTTGTCTGCTGCCCCGGGGATCACATCAACTGCAGAGAGTTGCCTCGTCCAAGGCCACTCCCTCCTCAGGTGGCCACACTCAGTGACTGATTGCTATATGGACATAAAAGCCTGTCCATCTCAGTTGATGCCAGACAACTCTGACCAGCCACGGCTCGCCTCACCAGTGGAGTTCTACCAAAGTCTGCAAGCCAGGTCAATTTTCCCCTCTGCCCACTCCGTCACTTTTCTATCATCCACAGATGTTGGTCAAAGGGCATTTCTTAATTAACATCCTATCCCACTCAACTACATCTCAGAGTGTGCTTCTCAGAGAAAGCAACCTGTGACAGAGCTAAACTCAACACCATGAATGCTATCCACCCAGTAAGAGTACAGGGTGTAAACACTGAGGGGAACTCTATCGAAGAAGAGAGGAATAGAGTAGAAAGAGAAGGATTTCTGGAGAAGGTGAGATTTAAACTGGGTCTAGAATGACGGCTAGCATTATATAGCTGAGAAAGCACAGAGCTTTTTAGAGCAAAACGACTTGGGCAAAGGCAAAGGAGCAGGAAGTACAAAGTGTGTTCTTACCTCAGGGAAATAGTGAGATATAAGAATGAAACCAGACTGTGGATGGAGCTCGAAATAAAACTTTTAAAAGGGTCGTACATCATCTGTTAGACCAATTGACCTCAACATTTGGCATTCCAAATTAATGACAAGGGGTATGGAGCCCAAAAGTGTATCCAGCATGGTTACAATTATGGTTAAAGCGGGGAGGGGATCATAAATTGAGGAATATTGAAAAAGAAAGAGAGCAGGTTATAGTCATACTCAAAAAGCCTGGCAACCACTTCTACAGCAGAGGCAATAACGGAGTTCTCCCACCGTGGGCCTCCCGGCCGTCCACCCGAGCATCCATGCATTGATTCAGTATTTATTGGGCCATCCCAACCCCAGCCCCCGCCCCCAAGCATTATGCCTCCTGTTACCAGGGACTTTGCATGGAGAAAGCATTTGTCTCTGGCAGATTGAATTTAGAGGCATTTGAAGTTCTCCTTTTGTTCCATTTCAACAGTATTCCAAAATATACAGCATTGCTGCTGCTTCAATTAATTTCCTAGGGACTTTTAAAAAGAGAAAAATGGCCTTTTCTTTGACTTGTCACTTAATTAAAAAATAACATTTAAGTTTGGTTTGAGAATTCAAAAAAATTAGTATTTATTTTTTTCAATAATTCACTTAATCAGCTCAGTTCAAGTTCCTGTAGTTGGCCTAACCCAGAGAATCTATATGCTGAGGCAAGGCAGTTGCTTAGGATTCATCCAAACTTTCCAACTTCTCCCTCCGAGGCCTGGGTTTACAAGCCCAGAGTAGAATAAAAATATGGCCCCAGTCTAAATAAACAAGAACGGTGACTTCTACTAAAAGGAACAACTAAGTCAAACTATGAACACTTACTAAGGTAGGAATTAAAGGAAACTTTCTTAACATGATTATTTAAAGTTACATCAGACACTAACAGAAAACATACATAATAGTAACACACTAAGGAAACTCTATTGAAATTAGGAATAAGCAAAGATGCCACTATCGCTGCTATCATTGAGACTTGTTCCAGAGGTCTTAGCCAATGCAGTAGGACAAGAAGCAAACTCTGAATAGATATTGGAAAGGAAAAGAGAAAACTATTATTATTTTCAATCATGATTATCTTCCTAGAAAATCCAAGAAAACCAACTGAAAAACTACTAAAACTATTAAGGGCATTCAATGTGGGGGTAAGATACAAGATAAACAAAAACTAATAGCTTTATTATATGCCAGCTAAAATATATTGGAAATGTTCATATTGAAGAAATATCTCATTTACATAGAAAAATGTAAAATTCCTAAGAATAACTTAATTTAAAAAATCAAGACCTATATTTTTTGAAAATTTTAAAATAAACCCAGGCATAGGACTTCCACCAAGATGGCGGCATAGGTGGACTCACTCGCTGCCCGCACAACCAGAGTGTCTAAACAACAAATGCAGTAGCGAAAAATTAAACAACCAGAACGGACAGAATCGAACTGAAGGGAAGTCCGACACCCAGGAGGTAGAAGACGAACATCCAGGCCAGTAAGCGGGGCAGTACCGGGCGGAGGAACGGAGTGAGAGGCAGCTCTCACGGAGGGACTCACGCTGCCAGTGCCAGAACAGGGCGTGGCCCCGAACAACAGGTGAATCCCGCAAGCCAGCGACGCTGCCGGAGAGAGGCCAGGGCTGAGCCAGCAGAACCGAGTCTGACAGAAAAGGCAGTGGGGAACTGGGGAACGGAGGAGTGACGGGAGCCCGCGGTGATCGGAGGTCGCCATTGCTTCCTCCCAGGCCCTGCCCCCAGAGGCAACGTCATCCAAAAAGCGACCCAGGTTGCAGGCACCTGCGAGCCGACAAGCGCACCGAGATAAAAAAAATGAAAATGGCCAAAATGAAAGATCAGAACAAATTACAACTAACGGATAATGACATAGTCAACCTATCAGATGCGCAGTTTAAAATGCTTGTAATTAAAATGCTAACAAAACTGGAAGATAGGTGGACGCAAATAGTTGAACAGATGAAGAATACGATAAGGATAATAGAGGAAGATTTACAGGGAACCAACAGGAAAAAAAAGGAGGTTGGATCTCAAACCAATGGGGTGGACCAGAAGGAAGAAACAAGAATTCAAAAAAATGAGGAGGGTATCGGGAACCTCAGAGACATTTGTAAACAACCCAATATCCGGATCATAGGGCTGCCAGAAGAACAAGAGGAAGACCAAGAAATTGAACGTATTTTTGAACAGATAATGAAGGAAAACTTCCCAGATCTGGCAAAGGAAATAGGCTTCCTGGAAATCCAAGAAGCTCAGAGAACCCCAAAGAAGCGGGACCCAAAGAGGAACACACCAAGGCACATCATAATTACATTACCCAAGGTCAAGAATAAGGAAAGAATCTTACAA